>MU277726.1:124734-210712 GCA_022385805.1 Pilatotrama ljubarskyi | reverse complement strand
CATCAACGGGTTGTCGGATACTGAACTAGACGACACCCGAGCGCGAGACACCGGGGATGGGTACGCAAAGATGTATTTGAGCTCGAAGGCCGCAGCACCTCGTGGAACGGGGAGGGTATCGGCCGGCGGCAGCAGTGAGGCAGACTCGAGATCCCCAGAGAGCGAGTCAGCGGCGGGAGCATCTGACTCTGCTACATCGGTGTCGGCAGCCTCTTCCGCGACCAATTGAAAGAGCTCCGCAGCGACAGCGTGGAAAGACAGAGCATCCGGCCCCCCGGCGACAGACTCAGGCTCGGAGGCCATGTCAGAAGGCACAGACTCGGAAGCGACACTGGTTTGGGATGTGAGGTCGGCCGTGGTACAAGTGGGTGTTTCAGCGATGGGGGGGACGTCTGACCCTTCGACCTCCTCGCCGGCAGCCTCCTTCTTCCCGAAATGGCGAGGCTGTTGCTGACGTCCCGTGCCATGGGTGCGGTTGATATGAGCCTTGACGAGCACGACCTTCCTCGACTTCTCGACACCGAGGCGATTGCGGTGCTTTGTTTGTACAATCCCGAGGAGGCTGAACAGCCGTTCGACACCGGCTGAATTGGGAACTATTGCGAACAGCCGAAGTGCGAATTTGACAAGTCCGTTTGCACCGGAGACATCGTGAGTGTCGATGCCACGCCATATTGTCATCATATTGATAGGATTTCCCTGTATAGTAGTAATGGTGAGCCGGTGCACGTTCGCATGAGTGATCTGCGGGGCAGTGCTATACTCACCGAGTGCTCTGCCATCTGTGCAATCTCCTCAAGGCCCATGGCTTCATCTGACCATTCACCGATACCACTCAGGTACTCAATGAATGCCGCGTAGAGTGCTGTGACGTCTGCAGGCGTTGGCATCTCGATCATTCGAATATAGTTGCGCTTGAACATTTGCCAGAGAGATTGACGCGTGAAAAGAGGATTGTTCTTGCGAAGGGGAGCGAGGCGGAGGAACGGATTCAACACGATAGCCAAGATGTACAGATCCCGCTCGCTCCCGACCTTCCTCCATCGCATCTCCAAGCTCTTGTGCATAATCGCGCGTACGGTCTCATCAAATCGTGAAGTGTCGCTGTAGACGTGATAGAGGTTACCGAGGGTGACCAGGACGACATCAAGCCGAGCATTGTCCCCCTGCGTAGCATTGCAAGCGATGGCGAGAGGCTCAAGGTGTGTACGTGCCCTATTTAGTATCTATCAGCCAAATTAGATCGTATAGGTGAATCCCATGACTCACTCGCGAAGCAGGCTCCAGAACAACGGCTCCTCAAGTTTGCCAAGGAGGTTCTTCGCCTTCTCGACTTGGGACCGCTCCTTGCCAGCACACGTGACGAGCTTCGCTTTCGAAGTAACAATGCAGACGCGCATGGCATCCTCTGTCTCAATCAGACGATCTCCAGAGAGGTAGTGTGACGTCCAGCGTGTGGGAACGGGGCGGAATAAGGTGAGAACGCGACCGTACTGCCGTTGCTGCTCCTGGCGAAGAAGTGCGAGCGCACCGGTGTGGTTGTTGAACCACTTGATGACCTCGAGGGCGACATCCAGAACGCCCACAACCGGTAACTTCGCCTTGAGGTAGTCACCAACAGTCAAGCGGATCTGAAGCAATCTTAGTTCTTGATCTGGCACAATGAGCGTTCAAAGTATACCTGGTGTGACCAGCAGTGAGGCGTGGCAAGGTCAGGCCGCTTGGCCCTCAGGAGGCGACGCATCTTCGCACAATCGCCGCCACCGTCCGTGCACCATGCGGCCAGAATGATGTTGAGAACCTTCTCACAAAAGTCGATCTCGGCATCGACAATTTTGAGAAGGTTTTCTGCCGTCTTGGGCTGTTCCGTTACATCGTGTGAGTGAAGGATGTAGGGCTGCATACGGATATGGTGGTCAGCCAGCTGCTCGCCATCAAACATGCCAGGGAGGGTTAGTACACGTACATCGTACTCCGCATTCACCATTGACGCGATGATTGAAGCCTTTGAGATGCTCTTCCAGCCATCAGACTGCCCTGTTCCGTACCGTCCCTGAAGATGTATCTTCATCCCCTCGACAACGCGGTCCGCCTCAGCATCCAGGATGCGGCCTGAGACAGCCTGACGACTGGGAAGCTCCGAGCCAGGGATCCACTTCGTGAAGAAGTACCGCCAGTAGGGTGCCTCAGCCAATCGAAAGGCACAATTGCCAGAGAGGAGAAGCTTGCAGAAATCTGTTTGGAACTCGTCCTTTAGACGAGGAGGGAACGCAAGTGCATCCGAGCCAACCCCAAGGTATGCCGCATACTCGGATTCTGACTCCGATTCCGTGTGCGTCCGTTTGAGTGGTGATGTGCTGCTCGATCGGTCGGAGTTCATATGCATGAACCTCGTAATTGGAGAGGAGGCCAGACCAGCACTAGGCGGCGCAGGGGAGAGAAGCAAGGTGTCAGAGCGTGCAAGAAGTCGACTTCCGCCAGGCAGAGGTGTCGGGGTGGATGGGGAAGAGGACATGCCAGTAAGGGAAGGACCAGCACCGCCGACGGCGAGCGGAGAGAGAAGCAGGGTCCGCCGAGTCTGGACACGGCTCCCGAGATGCTGGTTCTCCTTGTTGCCGTCGTATCTCGACTTTGGTGGAGTTCTATGCTGCTTGAGGAGCACTGCGTGGTCATGGACACTCTCTGTAACATTCTTGCAGTTTGCCAGATGCGTGATGAGTGAATCCAACTTCGAAACAATCGGCTTAGGCAACATGGACCCTGGGTTTGCGAGAACTGATTTTGTCGAGACCGAGCACAATAAGATAATGCGTGACATGCAGTTGTTATTGGGAGAACGCACTATCTGCCTGTATGGCTTCTGCTTCGCGAAGCACGTTCAGCTCATGGGCTTCGAAACGTCTAACCTCATCCTGAACGATGGCCTCGACCTGTGCTTCCAGGCAACGCTTACACCAGCGATTCCAATGCGATTTGTTGTTACCAGGACGTGTTCCATTCCCAAGGAACTGGTTCTTCACCCATTCGTCGTTTCCGAGCTTGTTCGCAACAGCAGGCGGTGTCTGTGGCGGCATTATGGAGATACCAGCTACCAGCTCACTTCGAGTCGTGTAGGGATAGGGTGAAGAGAGATAAATGCCAACACACTTGCTGACCGACTCGTCGGCCCAAAATCCCTCGCAACCAATGCAGCCAATCTCATTGCACTCAGGCTGAGATGGATACCAGTCCGCTACAACGTTCAAGCCACTCCTCTGTCGATCCCGCCGGCACGGACACCTCGGGCATATCACGTGCTGACCCTTGACTCACTGTCATGACCGCGTCCTGACTTGACTCGGTCAAGAATGCGACCTTTCGGTCGTGACCTTAACCTTGACTCTGAACAACACTGCTTCGACGAGTGGGCCGTGGCAGCATGGGCGCCTGCGTTCTTGAGCTCTTGCCATATCCGGACGAGTATTTTGACGTCCGGCGCTTCTTTGCAGCAGCCCGAGCAAAGTTGTCGGTCCGGCGCCTCGCTCATCTCAACAGTGTCCTCGAGCACCCTCCTCCTCCTCCTCCCCTTTAACCTCCTGTGAAGATGCCGCGGATACGGAAGAGTGAGTGCTCCTGTTAGAGCGAGGATGGAGGATGGGATGAAAAGGCTGACGGCGCCGCTCAGAGACGAGCAAGCGGGGCACGCTCGCGCAGCGCGCGCGGGTGCGCAAAAAGGTGCAGGAGGCGCACCGCAAGCAGCGGCGCGAGGTGAGGAAGAACCCGCCCAAGAAGAGCAGTGCGTCTCGTCTCCCGTCCCTTTTGAAAACGCAGAGTCGGCGGTGCTGACTGGGACGGCGTGCAGAGCCGAAGGACCCGGGCATCCCGAACGCGTTCCCGTACAAGGACCAGATCCTGGCCGAGGTCGCGGAGCAGCGTAGGATCGTGAGTTCCCTTCGCTCGAGCACCGGGCTGTGTACGGGTATGTTGACCAGTGGCCAACGTGTATGCAGGCCGCAGAGGAGAAGCAGCGCCGCAAGGAGGAGAAGAAGGCCGCCAAGGCCGCCGCCGCCGACGGCTCGGACGACGATGACGAGGGTACCGCGTTTGACGGCGTCCGCGCGCTGAACGTCTCTGCGGGACGCATGCCAGCCTCGACGGCCGATGTGGATGAAGATGAGGAGGTGGACGAGCTGGCGGAGGACGAGGAGGATGCGCCGATGCTGGTGAATCCGGACTTGCCGAACCTGAAGGCGGTGCTGGACGCGGCGGACGTCGTGCTCGAGGTGCTCGACGCGCGGGACCCGATGGCGGCGCGCAGTGCGCAGGTGGAGGAGGTCGCGCGGGAGGGCGGGAAGCGGGTCGCGCTCGTGCTCAACAAAGTCGGTGCGTATCTTCCTGTCCGATACTACCCCTTCCTCCCTCGCTCTCGCTACCACTCACTTTCCGCTGTACATGCTTGACCGATATGCGTGCTGATTTATGCGTGCCTTGTGCCAGATGTGTGCCCGAGGGAAGCGGTGGAGGCCTGGGCGGCGACGCTCAGGAAGGAGCACCCAACGGTGCTATTCAGGCCTGCCTCTGCATGCCTGCCCGCCTCCGCCGAGTCTGTCAAGGGCAAGGGGAAGGAGCGTGCAGACGACGCGTGGGGCCTCGACTCCTTGCTCACCCTGCTCAAGCAGTGGGCGGAAGAGAAGAAGGACGAGAAGCCGTTGACCGTCGCCGTTGTCGGCGTCACAAATGTGAGGCTAATCCAACCCCTTCCTTCCCCCTCTTAGCCACCAGGATGCTGACTGTGGTCGGGGCGCACGTATAGGTCGGCAAGAGCGCGGTCGTGAACTCCCTCCTGCGCAAACCGGTCCTCCAGACCTACAAGCTCACCTCGACGCCGCCTGACGCGCCGACGACGACGACGCACCCGCAGGAAGTCGCGCTCGAGCTGGAAGGCAAGCAGGTGCGCCTGATCGACACCCCGGGGCTGTCATGGCTCCCCGTCGAAGATGCCGAACCGGAGGACCTCGGTCGCATCCGGGCGAGAGATATCCTGCTGAGGAACCGGGGACGCATCGATAGGCTGAAGGACCCCTCGCCCGTCAGTGAGTACTCAGCTATTGACGGCTCCTCCGTCGACATTCGCGCTAATGATGCGGCCCGTAGTGTCTGAACTGGTGTCGCGCGCGAACCGGGAGGACCTGATGCTCATGTACAACCTGCCCATATTCACCGAAGGCGACGCGAACGCGTTCCTGGCAGGTGTTGCTCGGGCCAACGGCTTCATCAAGAAGGTACGTTCCCCGCGACTCGTGCTTTGTCGTTCGCATAGATTCATTATCGCGTAATTCCAACAGAGAGGCGAACCTGACATCGCCGGCGCCTCCCGCCTCGTCCTCCGTGACTGGAGCAGCGGGAAGCTGGCCCGCTTCTCCCTCCCTCCTACCTCTTCGGCCCAGGCCGAATCCACCTCCACCGCTCCCTCAGACACGGACCTCACCGAGATCTACTCGAAGGACCAAGTCATCCTCTCCCGGTTGCCGACGCGGAAGGAGCTCCGTAAGGCAGGCGGGCTCGTCAAGCTCCGCCCAGGAGCGATCGACGATCGCAAGACCACGCTCGACGCATCGTACTTCGTCAACTCCGACGACGAGGGCAATGATGGTGATGAAGAGGACGGTCCGGCGCTGGACGACACGGATGATGTCGATCTGGACGAGGACGCGAGCGTGGACTCCTACGCGAGCGGGGAGGACGAAGAGGATGATGATGACGAAGACGAGGATGAGATGGACGAGGATGAGGACGAGGCGCCCCCAACTCCTCCCGGCGGGAAGCGGAAACGCGGCGTTGCAAAGACTGCAGCTCCTTCAAGACCCACGAAAAAGGTCGCGTTCGCAGCGGACCCCAAGGGCACGAAGCAGGCGCGCTCGGCTGCTGGTGCGAAGGGCTCTGCCATGAAGGCTGCAGCCAAGGGCGCCGCCGACAAGCCTGCCAAAAAGGCCGTGAAGGCCTCCGCGCTTAAGAAGGCCGCCGCAGCCAAGCCACCTCCTGCGAAGAAGGTCGCGAACTCCTCGTCTGGTAGCAAGAAGGCGTCTGCTGTGTCTGCTGCGAAGGATGGCGAGGTCGCCTATGACTTCAAGCAGTTCTTCTGAGTAGTCCCCTATGGCCCTTTCATGTAGCTGTTTCGCACATGCGTATCACGCTGCTTTCCATCGTGTCGTGGCCCTCAGAATGCAAGCGTCCCGAATCACGGGACGTCGTCGTCAGAGTGCTCTGCGTATCGTGCCTAGGGCAGGTCATCAATGTAAGACAACGGGATATATTCAATACACAAGCCATACAGCGACAAAATGAAGGAGACTCTCCGAGCTCTACGTACGTGCATAAACGGACGTGAAGAATGATTAGGGTAACATCAGGTGTGTGTATATACCAAGCAGCAGTGTCTCTTCAGTTGCAGTGTCCTCTGTATCACCCTTATCCTTCCCCACTGAGCGGTGCTCTTCACCAGCTTCTCCAGCCGGGTCTCCTCCCTCACCCGACAATTCTAATGGCACACGTCCCTCCATCTGCCAGCACGCCCAGCGGGCCGACGACGCCTCGCCTGAACACCTCCGGGGACCTTTCAAACGGAACAATCTTCCCTTCGTCCTCTCCCCCTCCCGCAGTTCCGCCAGCCCCCGCTCCAGCACCAGCACTTGCGTTTCCGACCCAAGGCCGAAGCCACCCTTCCTCCGCCATTCGCACAACAGCGCTCAATGAGTCCCGCACATCCTCGCCCTCGAAGTCGACGTCTGCCGCGACGCTCACCCAAGCATAGCCCACCACGCGCTTTGCCTTCTGCGCACCTGCACCGGCGCCCGCGCTCCTCCCGAGCGACGCAGGGGATGACTTCGATGGGCTCCTAGATGTGGACGTAGAGCGCTTGAGGGAGCGTAATCCGGATCGTAGATTGTCTTGCGCAGTGGGGATCGCGCGATGCGGTGAGTCCCCAACGAGCGTCGTGAACTGTGCATGCGAGATGAGCTTGCCCTTGAGCTTGTTCGGCTTGCCGGGGCCTGCTTCCTCGTTGGCCTGGCCGTTGTCCGCGACCGCGTCAGGCGTGTGCGGCCCCGAGCCGTTCAGCTTGATCTCGGAGCGCGATGCCAGCGAAACCGACGAGCGGCCGGCGGCGACGGTCCAGTCCATCGTGAGCAGCCGCTGCGACACCTCCCAGATCGCGACGCCACCGACGGTATCGAGCACCGCGTCAAAGGACTGTCCTTCCTCCACGAGCCGTTTGAGAACGTCGAGAGGCTCCCCGACACAGATATCTTCTGCTCCCCAAGCACGTAGCCGTACCTCAACCTGCTCGCGCTTGCTCTGCACTCCTGCCCTACCCTTTCCTTTGCTCTTGGACGGGGAGAAGGACGGGGACGGACGGACGACCTCCACCGACGCTTTGCGCACCTCCTCTTGCACGTCGACCACCGCGGACTCCGGGATCTGCACGCACACTCGTACACCACGGCGGCCGAGCATCTGCACTGCACATGCACCTGCGCCGTCATGTCCTTGCAGAACGAGCACCCGCACGTCGGGTCGTGCGGTTGTGCCCTGAGATGGGGACCGACTATAGCCGACCGGCGGGGTAAGCACGTCCGTGAATGTGCGGATGGCGCGGTGCGCAGGAACGCCGCAGAGCGGTAACAGTGCGAGTTCCTCTATAGTCAACGGCGCTGGAGCGAGGGGGGAGGGATTGTATGGCACTGGTGCGTGTCCATTCACGGGGAGAGACGAGCTGCGCATATGCGGCATGCGCCTTCGGGGCGGGAAGAGCGAGGCCGTCCGTGCGCGGGGCTGTGGGGCTCGATGGACGCGATGGCGCTCTACAACGATGAACTCTGCTAGCGCGCCACACTATTGCACGCCACGTCAGCATATGGCTCTTTCAGGACAGCCTCATAGCGCAGGAGGGAAGTAGGAGATGAGAAGATGTAGGTACAAGCAACTCACTTTTCTGGGATCCAGGAGGCCGACCACCCACTCTCCGCGCTTGCAAACCTCAGGACTCACGGTCCACCCGCACTCGATGACCTTGCCTACAAAACTTCGGCCAGGGATGAATCCCGCCTTCCCACCCCCGATGCCCTTCCCTCCGCCTCCGCCGCCGCTTCCGCCAGCCATCCCTGACTTTTCGTGCACGATGAGTGAGTCGAGGGAGTCGAGACCGACCGCATGGACCTGCACGAGCACGTGTGACTCTGGAACATATGTGGGCGGCGACATGTGCGCCGTGAATGCCACGGGCAGCGGTAAGCTGCCTTGGAGGTGCACTGGGGTAGCGCTCTCGCGCCGCTTGGGCTTCAGACTGAGCGAGAAAGAGCGCCCAAGGGATATCGAGAACGCGCGCCGGCGTGCCTTGGAGGGGACATTAGGGAGCGGCGATGTCCCATGCGAGACGGTGGCGGCCACGCCGCGGATGACTTCGACCGTGACCATGCTGCTCTGCGCGATGCCCGCGCGCACAAGATCGACATGCCCATCCGCGGTCGTCTTGCCCTTCGGATTGGCATAGCCCGCACGCGGAAGCGTAAGTCCGCTATAACCGCCATTGGACCTTGCTGAGGAAGCTGGGAAGGGCGTCGGGAGAGGATGGGTGGGCAGGTCCGCTGACGAAGAGCCACCCGCACGAAAGAGCGACAACGATGACGAGAGCCCGTTGCGGTGCCCCCTCGCGTATTTCTGCAGCCGCGCATCGGGTGTGCTCTCGTGTGTCGATTCGGATGGTGCGCTCTCCTCCTGCACGTCTGGTGGGAGCGTCGTTGCCCTCGCGAGAGGCGAAGGTGGGAGCGAGTGTGGCGGCGTGTCCAGGACAGGTGTCGACGCACGGCTCGGCTCCGTGCTGCTCACGCCCGTGCTACATTCCTCACTCTCGTCCTCCTCCCACAGCGCCGACATGCGTCCCCGCGAGCCGCGCGACCGCTTGCTTCTCCGGTCGCCCTTGCTCCGCGCGGCTGTTCCACCTCCCGGCCTGCGCGGCGCTGGTGCGGGGAACGTGCTCGGAGGCCCGAGCTCGAGCGGCGGTGGGAGTTGTGCTTGTAGGTCCGGGGGCAAGAGCCGTGAGTACCGCCGCGAAGAGGAAGACGAGGGGGATGTGCCGGGGGATGCCGCAGCCGGCATCTTCGGCGGCGCGAGCCATCGCACGTCCTGCGCCCAGTCCTGGTCGGTGTATGTCAGCTTTCGTACGTCCTCACGCGACCGTTTGCGCAGGGTGCTCGAGCTAGAGCGCGTTGAGGTCGAGGATGCAGACTTGCCGCCGGACGAGGTCGGCCGCGCACGAGCACTTGACGCAATGGTGATCGCCTCGACGGACCCGTGCTGTGCACCTCGGTCCGAGTTGGAAGGAGTCGTCAGGCGGGTCGACGCGGTGTGCGTAGGCGAGGAAAATACGGATGGCGCCTCGTCTCCACCGCTCGTGGAGGAAGCAACCGAGGAGATCGAGGAGCCCGAGGGTGTTCGAGATACAGGATTGGAATCCGTACTCTCAGGCACAGCAAGGGGTGTCGATGATGACTTGGAATGGAGGGGGAGAAGGGCAGATGCTAATGCTTGCGGCTCGAGCATGGCGACGGTGGAAGTTCGGGACATACGTGGAGAGGAGACGAAGGACGAACGGGGGGTATAGAAGATGTCCGTGCCCTCCTCGTCCTCGCCGTCGGTGCTGTCTTCTGCGTCGCCGTCGTTACCTCTGCTGCTCGGGGTGAAAGTCCTGCTCGAGCGGGAATGTGGCGCGGATGAGTTCACGGACGAGGACGTGCGAGGGTGAGGCTGAGAGTGAGAGGATAGACGGTCAGGCGTCGCCGCGTCGGCATACTTGACTGATACGAAAGAGGAAGATGATGACGCGATGGAGTGGATAAGAGGTCGCTTTCGCTATCGAACGGCCGAACGAGAGAGCGAAGTGTTAGATTGATAAGCCTGAGGTCGCCTCGGGTATCGAAGCTGGCTCGATCTCGAGACTCACCTGCAAACCCGACCTCGACGTTGTTTGCTGTTCGGCTGACCCGCTCCTGCCATTCAAAAGACCTGGAGACGATGAAGCTGGACGTGGCAGGGCTGCGCTTGGAGAGTGGTGGGGCTGCTCAGAGTCGGAGTTCCCAGGCGTCGAGCTGTCAAAACCCGACTCGGAGCAGCTAAGGTGGCCGGGAAGGACCTTCGTGGCGGCGGCGATTCGGAACAGCTCGTCCTTGGTCGAATGGTAGTCGCGCTCTGCGGGGTGGTGGTAGGTCTGGGAGGGCTTTCCGAGGATGGTCTGGAGGAGAGTGGGCTTTGGCATCGGTTGCTACGATGTCGAGGGCCGCGTGCTGGGAGAGTTCTCACTGGGCGCATACACGCAGAGCACGATGTCGACGTTAAGAATCATGTTAGAGCTTCCCTCCGCACCGCGCCTCACGCTCGCCTCCCCGTCCGCGGCTTCTCCGGCCAGTGCCCCGCGCTAATCTAATCTCTCTCTGCGGCTGACCTTGGCCGCGCAACCTGACACTCTTGTCTACTTACTTCATGGTAGTACTCACTGCCGTAGACTCTCGGGCAATACGATCACGTAAGGAAAAGCTAGGATGTTTGGAATCGGGAGCTGCCGGGCCATGTTCCATGAAGGTTCGTGATATCCTACGGACATGCCCACTCATGATTAGCACTACGGTGAAACGGGTCAGTCACTTCAAGGAATTCGCATGAGAATCGTTTGCTTTGACACTTACTTCCACGTTATGCTTCACTGGAATTGATGGTCACGATAATGCTGAGGCTCGAGTATAGAGAACTGGAGCCGTGAATACAGGGTTAACGAACAATATCATATTTGAAGCCTTGTACATCGACCATCTCATGCTCCTACAACATGCCATCTTCTATCGAACAGAAAGTTTGACGCGGTGGCCTCCACTTTCTTCGGATATCATTCACCTGACAGGCACTGCGACGTGTTCACCCGTCGAAACTGCACGAAGAAGCAAGGCGGCGATAAATGGAGCGGTGCAGGCCTCAGGACGGTGGCACTCTTCTCATCGCTGCTGCTGGCATTCGTCGTCAATTACTTCGGTCAGATACGCCGGCAAGAAAGAGATATCGCTGAACAGCCTGGGGATCATGAACACCTGAAGTGCAACTTGACGACTTAAAGACACGACGCGTCGCTCCTGTTTTCGGAGGGGAAGCGACTCCTGTGAAGTCTGCAGACTGGGTACGCCAGGGAACTGGTTTTTGTAATAGGCTTCATCGGCGGACCGAACGCACGTCTCACTCGCTCGCCTTCCAGGTTGCTGGTGACTCTCGCGCGTCATGGTGTCCGGATCGACAACAAGTAGTCGATACATCCCATTATGAAAACGTGTCTGTCTTATTCATCCTCATGCGCCGCTTGCGCGCACATCGGCATTCATGTCATGGCATGAAGGACTGTGCTCAGTTATCCGCGAGGCTGTAAGTACATCAGCCACAATCTCTACATCGGAGGTCCGGAGGCACTCGTCCATGGTCCGCTAACGTGCAAAGTTCAACTGTACTAGTTATGGAAGTAGGGGGGAACCCCAAAGCAGAACTCATCTCGTACTGCATCAAAGTCTACTTGAAGCCCGACCTTTGACGTGGGTTGCACCCGGCAACAACGGCCGTATCTTCACGTTGCCGTCATCTTAGGGCAACAGGGCGGGCGAAGATGGCAAGCATATTGCTTCCTCGACCCGACAACACTCGCCCAATAGACGAAAGCCGGCATCAGATCATTCCGAACGCGAACATGAGCTCTCTGTCAACAGGTCGGCAGATGGAACCAGTGCAAAGTCCGTATGAGGCGACCAATTTTCCACTCGGTGCAGCTCACCTTTGAGTTCGCAGAATCGGTGCCTTAGGGCGTCGTGCCGGCCGGATTAAACCATCCGTAGCCTCGCTCGTCGTTCTTAGCCCCGCACTACCTTGACCGTCAAGGATGGTCGTTGGCCTCCTGATACCCTTGTCTGCGCTGGTCCTGGTTGCCTCGATGGCCTACGGCTGCATCGAGATCCGCGCTGCATCCTCGGATTGGCCTATGTGCTCGAACAGTGCTTACTCTTGGGTGAGTGATGGTGGCTATAGCGTGTCCTTGAAACACACAGTGCATAGGCTGAAATCCCCTCATTATGACTCTACAGATGGACAGTGAACGCGGACAAACGCCCTGCACAACCTTGCAAGACCTTCTATCATCTTGCAGCGGTCCGTGCTCGATATCTCCTGACCTTGTACCAGTGTAGCTGATCCGTACTGTGGCAGGCGCCATCGAGTCATCCACCCCGGCGGAGGCTGAATCTGTCCTGCAGGGGAGTCCGTGCGCTTGCAATACGGTGCTGTACTCGCTATGGTCAGCATGCGGGATATGTGCGAACGATGCCAGTTTTCAAGTAAGGTATGACCATAGCACTCCGGGACAGATAGGATGTGCGACGCTGACGATTGTTTCTTGCAGCTGGACCGTATACTCCACCGCTTTCGGATGCTCCAGTCTCGCTATCCAACAGTGAGCCCGCCGCATTGTATTCACAGCTGCTTATAGCAAACCCAACTCCTGCGCTCGGACAGATATCCGCATTCTGTTGCATCAGATACCTCGATTCCTGCATGGGCGTATATGCGACTCGCGCCTCTCTCGGTGAGTAAATTGCAAAGATACCAGTAACACCTTGAGCGCTCATGGTGGAAGCTCAGGGTGTCCAGTTCGATGTTCAAGCAGCACAGTCCATTGCAAGTCAGCGTACGTTCGCATTCCGTTGTACTTCTCGATCGCATCGGCAAAGTTGAAGTTGACTGTGTGTTCTTACACTAGACCAACCTGACTCCACAACGTCGGGTAGCTACGCTCCCCGCGGGCCTATGTCGGCACCTACGGATGGAACTGCAAGCCTTAGCTCTGGGATTGCATCTACTCATTTAACGGCGCCGGCTACAACGACCTTCCCTGCCTTTCCGACAACCGAATCGTCTTCTACAGATGGTTCGATTTCTACGTCACAGTCACTCAAATTCGAGGGGGCTAGCACATCGTCTGGAACCAAAGCAGAGGATTCCCCTGCGGCTTCTCCACCCGCAGACTCGTCGGGCAGCTTGTACTGGACTAGCAGTACAGGGCAGACCCACTCAACTATAGCGTCCTTACTCCCGAGTTCCCAGCAAACAGCCAGTCCGCCGGATGCTACTGCAAATCCTGGTCCCGCCCGCTCAACAAACTCCGCCCACCTAGGCGCTATCATCGGCGGTGTGGTCGCGGGAATCGCAGGGGCGGCGATTGCAATATTCCTTGTGCTGTACATCGTCCGTCGTCGGCGTCGTTCAGAGAGATTCACAGTGCGAGAGAGCAGCCCGTTCGAATGGTGGCGGCGTCAACGTTCAGTAGAGCAGCTGCCCGCGGACGGCCCCCGGGACGAACACAAGGTGGTCGAGCGAATCCAGGAGGATGTGTCTCCATCTCGCTCCCATCCGGATTTCTCGGTGAGGGTTCGTCATCTTACTAGGCGAAGCCAAGAGGTCTGATGGACAACCATATATCCCATGCGTAGCAGGAAGCGAATGACTGGACCGACGACCCCGAGGCTAGCCCACCTCCTTACTCCGTAGCGTGCGCTATGCCGACCATTGCGGGAGGATCAGGAAGTTGAGCAAGAGCGTTAAAGGCGGACTTACCAGAAGGGCCGCGCCGGGTATCATCGGATACAGACAACTATACCTGCTCGACAAGCCCGGTGGGCTGAGGATGTAGAGATCGCCTCGTATGCGAGAGTGTTGCAACTGGTGGCTCAGAGCTGGATATGCTGATCTGATGAATGCAAGCGAAGACGTGTGCGAAGACGTGCGACCCGTATCCTCTACTCCAATCACGTTGCGAGTTCCCGACAAAAGCAGCCTAGAACGGGAAGTTGGACTTCCTGTCCTCCTCGCTGACGAGTCCCAGCTCTATCTGCTCTGCATGGCACTTGTCCAGAAGGGGCAGGATACCCTCGTATGCGTCCCTCGCCTTGTACCTATCCCAACGGCAGCGTTTCAGCATGCGGTAGACACTGCCAATCCAGTACTACCTACCGTGCGACATCCTCCGGCCAGCTGCGTATCGCACTAGCCATGCGCCCGGGAATACCAGGCTCGCGCGCCAGCTCCTCGAACGGCGTCTGGTACACCCGAATCGTGAACACGATCGCACCAGTGCGCGGTAGCCGTCGAAGCGTCTGCCGCTCCGTCCGCAGGCGGACCGTCCTCAGCGTCGCCGGGGTTGTCGTCCTCGACTCGGGGTAACCTCTGTCCTTGGGACTGTTCGCAGTGTCGCACTGGTCATTGATGTGCTTCGCGCGCTCAAACTCGTTCGTGTCCTCCGTCCCGTTCATCGTCGCCGCCCACGCGAGCTCGTCAGGGTCGACTTCGAGGAGCGAGCCAGGGGCGGGGGCGGGGACACGCATCTCGGGGTCCTGCACGAGCTGGACGGCATAGTTGTTGCGGATGACAGGCTTGTCGAGCGGGAGCCGGCGGAAGAAGCGATCCATGCTCATTTGCAGCTTGCTCTGATCTGGAGAGGTGGTATCAGCGTGACCGCGTCGGAGAGAGAAGCGCAGTGCTTCGGACACTCACACTGCGGCACGTTGCCGGAGATGTGAATTTCTTCGAGCGGCATGCCCATCTTATCCTCCAATCTCCACGAGCCTGCAAGCACGATGATAAGGGCGATGCAGTATACGAGGTACCTTCCTTCGCTTACCTGCGATAACGACCGCGCCAGCTTGCAAGTAATAGCGGCCATCCGTGCCTTCCATCATGATCGTGAAGTCCTCTTGTATCCTGCAGGCAGCTCGTGGTCAGTCGAGACCTTGACTTGCAAATGGCCTACTGACAACATTCGCGCAACCTTCAGAGGCTCTGCCGTGTCCAGGCTGTACGTCTCGTTGAACGGGATGATAGTGATGTCTTTGATCTTCCCTTCACCGTACCACCCGTTCTCGTCAGGATTCTTGGACACCGGATGTCTCGTCACACTATAGACGTCCGGATGCCGCCTCGAAAGATACTCAGCGAGCTCGTACAGGAGTTCCTCGGCTATCGGCGAAGGAAGGCCATCAGATCCACGAAATCGCTGCCGATAGGTTAGGCAGTCCTACCGGCGGCATGGCCAGAGTCGACGAGGCCGGGTTGCACGGGGTGCACGCTCAGCAAGCGGTCCGCGCGCGTTCGTATGCGGTAGTCGCACACTTTGTGGAACTGCTCAAATTCGCGGTCGAGCTCGATCCACTCATCCCAGGGCATGTTGCGGATCCCCATCGTCACGCTGGAGGTCAATCGTCAACTAGGTGCAGTATGGCAAGCAGCGGAATATCACTCACTGATAATCGCCCCATTTGAAGGGGCGGTAAGGGATGGGCTTAACCTTGCTGAAGTGTTCCTTGCTGGGTCCCAGGCGGGGGTACTCAAACGAGCGAACTGGAATCCATTCTGTGCACGGGAGGAAGACAAGGCTGTGACATCCGGCCGTTCAAGAAACTCATCATGAGGGCATACCTCCTGGTGCACGATCCTTGTCGTTCAGTTTCGCGGAACTTGCTTTCTCAAGCTGTTCAGGTAAAGGAACGATTGACCTCCCTCGAGCTTGTCGGCGCTTGGCCCAAGCCCGATACGAGATAAAGCAGACAGCGAGCAAGCAAGCAGCGACAACAGAGCGGTCTGTCCAAGACTCAGCGAAGGAGAGCGAGGCCATATTCAAGAAATGAGCGACCCGCGTAGAGAGTGTCGATATCCGTCTGGTATGCTGGAGTCAAGGGCAGGATGACGTCCCTCGAGGATCCGGAATCGCACGGAAGAGCGCTGGCGATGCAGATACAAGGGCTGGAGCTGAAGAGCAGTGGCGGCAATTGCACGAGGCGAAGTGCTGTAGCCGTGGGTCTCGCATCTATATACAGGTGAACTGGAGAAGAGGAGTCCCGTCTTCCCGTCGCGTGCGCGATAGCAGATCGAGTCACTGTCCGGCATCCGGGCTAGAGTTCTGCAGCCACCATCAGGTACGTCAGCAGACAGCCCAAGACAGCGCCATCGCCGTACGCTGAGGGAATCGCCTGGAGAATCGATGTCTTACCTGACCACTCTGAACATGGTCGACCACCGATGTAGACTCCGTGATGTGTGCGCTGTGTTGCCAGACGATAACCCCAGGAGACAATCATCGTGAGCCTTCATACAGCCACCACATCGGCTTCTGATCTATGAAGGCCACTTGGACGATCGTATCGTAAGGAAAAAAAGCTGATTGCAACGCGTTTGCTGTTCTTAGGAGGGGTACACGCAGGCTTCGAGCGCGTAGGGCCGGCGACTGGTAGGACCACAGAGGCCGCGTCTTCATGCCAGGCCGGAACGGTGTAAACACAAAGCTTTGCTATGAACGGCGACGAGCGGTCCTGGAGTTTGAGCAGCAGTAACATTGCTGGAAGCATTGCGAGTAGCAGCTATCGGGGCTCGAGAGACGATGGCGGTCGAGAGCAGGTTGTCCCCGTGTATGGTGCGCGCCCCCGGGCCGTATACATCATACAGTAGTAAGTGATCTGCGGGTTTACCGGTAAACCCGGGCTTACTAACTGTCCCATGTCAAGCTCAGTAACTAATCAATTGTCAACGACGTCGTTGTATCTTAGACTCGGGACGTTTTGAGTCGCATCGTGAGGACCCTCAAATATCTGGGAACTCATGAGCTACACGGTCCAGCTGTCACGAAGCATCATATGCATGCTATGGTGGTTGTGAGGTGGGTCATCTCCGGCGATAGCAAGCATTCCTGTGTACGGCTAAACTGCGCATCGTCAAGAAGACCAGCGTGATAGGATTTCCATGAGCCTTTCGGTTCATCGGGTCCCTCAACCGCGGAGAGGCGTTCAAGGTAGGTGTATCATAGCTATCGATAGCAATGCCCGTCATGGAAGGCCAAACGTCGCACTTCCCGAATTGCTGTCAGAGGCATAGCAACGGAAAGGAGAGTATATTAAAATGGCTGCAGCACCCTCCGAAGACCGCTCGAACAGGAAGGCCGCGATGTACGCCATCACGGCGTTCCGAAGCCCGAGTGCTTATATGGCGCGTCAGAGCGTCCAGGTCTGTACAAGGAACGCCAATCCCCATCTCTTCGGGCTGTCTACGATCAAAGGTGTGTGGTCTTCTACCTCGAGAAGCGTCGGTCCATCGGTTATAGTCTTCGTATTTCCGCGTAGGACCCCGCTGCTCGGGGTACAGCGCTGCCAATACCACTCGGCCCAGATGGTGGCGCGCTTCGGGATGCGCCTTGAAACACTTTGCTTACCTCCGGAAATTTGACGTGGCCAGTGGTAACTCAACCGCTCGCGTCTGTAGAGGTTATAAATTCGGCCGGCGAGTGTACTTCCTACGTCGAGGTCTCCTGCCATAACGCGACCGCTCATCACTACGCCATCCTACCAGTCTGAGCTCCTAGAATGGTCCTTGCTCCGCTAGTCTTCATAGCACTCCTCACGGTGCTCTTTCGCTTGGTGCAAGCATCTAGCAAGCGCGTCACGTTACTACCCCCTGGCCCGAAGCCTTTCCCGCTACTTGGGAACGTTTCCAACTTGACATCGCGAGAGCTGTGGTTGCAAGCCTCGCAATGGGCGAAACAGTACGGTGAGCCTCGGATAGCCACAGCCGTATCACACACGCCAACTCTGCCCAGGAGCTGTGGTATACCTGCACATATTCGGCCAAGGGCTGCTCTTCCTGAATACCTACGAGGCGGCCATTGACCTGCTCGACAAGAAGGGTGCCATCTACTCAGACAAGCCCGCCCTTGTGATGGCAGGCGAACTGTGCGTATACGGCAGCTCTCTTCCTACGACGCGGGAGCTAACTCCTGGCCGACAGGTGCGGTTGCGAGAACATGGTGAGTGGATTCCACCGTTGCTCTTAAATAGTGGTTTTCACCTTGACCCTTTGCACAGGTCGCCTTTACTCGATACGGCGAGCAGTCTCGCAGGCAACGCCGCCTCATGCAGAAGGCGCTCGGACCTGGCGCGATCCCATCCTACCATAGGTTGCTCGAGATGGAGACGCAGGCGCTGCTGAAGCGGCTTCTCGACGACCCAGCCGACTACGAGGGGCATATCCGGAGGTAAGAAGGCCATGGACATGCCCAGCGTACCTCTGGTAGCGGTGAGGATGCTGATGCTTCCTCATAGATATGCCGGCAGCCTGACGCTCCTGGTGGTCTACGGGTATCGCGTGACGTCGAACAACGACCCGTTCCTGAACCTAGCCGAGGAGTGCGTGGAGATTCTGTCCAACCGTATCACCTCTGGTGGCGGTATTTGGCCCGTCGACGTTTTCCCATCCTGTGAGTGGAACACTTGGCATCTTCCCAGGGAGGCAAGTGAGCTTACGACCCTCAGTGAAGCACCTACCGCCGTGGCTCCCGGGAGCAGGATTCAAGCGCAAAGCGGCACAGTGGAAAGCCAAGATGCAAGAGTTCGTCGACAAGCCGTTTGAGCTGGTCAAGACTCGCATGGTACAGCACGCAGCTCGCTCTCTGCATATTGACCTGACGCAGACACGCTAACCCGATATTGCTCAAGAAACAAGGCACGGCAGTTCCTTGCTTTTGTACCACCCTTCTCGACGAAGCTGTCGAGAACAAAGAGGGCGCAGCTACTCAGGACGACTTCGACGTCCGCTGGACCGCCAACTCCATGTACTCGGGTACGTCACTTATCGCTCCTCCACGCTTTCCGGCAAGTCCTCGAATTCTGATCCCTTCTTGTCACCAGCAAGCATTGATACGGTCAGCCTCGCTGCGGCTTCATGTACCGTCGCCGCACCTACACTGACACCGTCATCATCCGACAGACACTAACAGTTGTTCGGCACTTCCTCCTTCAGATGCAACTTCATCCGGAAGTGGCGGCCAAAGCCCGGAAGGAGATCGACTTGGTCGTCGGTACTGGCCGTTTACCCACGTTTAGCGACCGACCGTCCCTGCCCTACGTCGATGCGGTCATGAGCGAATCTCTCAGGACCGCGGCCCCCGTACCTCTTGGTATGCGTCAGACTTCTGCGCGCGACAACTATCGGAGACGATTCTAAAATGACGCCTTAGGGCTTCCGCACCGACTCATGGAGGACGATATCTACAAGGGCATGCACATCCCCCGCGGGACTCTCGTCTTCGCCAATGTCTGGTACGTGCGATGTTCTTCGGACAGCACTCGTCGGCTAATCGGCTCCTAGGGAGATGACGCGGAACCCAGCAGTATTTCCCGACCCCGACGCCTTCATTCCGGAGCGATACTTGGAGATAGTGGAGCCTGCGACCGCGAGCAAACGCGACCCGCGCAACTTCGTCTTCGGTTTCGGTAGGAGGTACGTTTCTCTCAGATCAGGCTTTCCTGGCCATCATCCGCTCGAGCTGGCTCCATATGGTCCATTGTCAGGCGCTGCCCAGGATCCCATCTCATAGAATCGTCGTTCTGGATCGTCATCGCGTGCGTGCTCGCCACCTTCGATATCCGCAAGGAGCTCGATCCTAGCGGGAAGCCGATCGAGCCGGATATCGTCTTCGAGAACTCCGTCTTCAGGTACGTCGTCCGCAATATTAGACTATGCGCTGGGCTAATTTGCCCTTTATCACATGCAGGGCTCCCAACTCCTTTCCTTGCGCCATCGAGCCTCGATCCAACGAGGCGGCGAGACTCATAAATACAGCCGCGTCTCTGTACGCCTGAATAAATGCTCCTGACACGGTGCTATGCCATACCAGGATTCATGCCGGCGTACTCGGGTAAGGTGATAAGTCTCAAACTGCTCCCGAACCATAGTACTAGCGGCTTCAATGCCGCGACAAAGTGTCTCTCTGACCCTCGCTCGTCATGCTTCGAGACCTCGGTGCTTGCTTTTCTTGGTCAAACTCTGTCAAGAGAGGTGTCTCCGGCGCCACAAGCGCACCACATACAAGACCTTGAGCAGTACAATCCCGCAAATTTGGCCATGAGACACACGTCTGAGATCGCCCGTTGGCATGAAATGACGGATTTCGGAAAGGTCGGCGACGTTTCCGCTTTTCCTATCGCTCTTTAAGTCTTGCCCATTTGCCTTATACCTGGGCGTCCTCGTCGGGCTCTTGGCTTCGATCGAGCCGGTCGAGGACGCTCAGTGGCTTCTTGTGCGTGGTGCCGCACCCGTATGAATACAAGATCGGTCCCGCCACCCGAGAGCGACCATCGTCAAAAATGGGTGGCGCCCACGTCGGGGCTGGCACGAGATTTGTGCCCTTTCGTCTCTTCTCAGGGTCGGCACGGGAAGCCCAGCTTCAAGCGAAGCGCATACTCAACGCCCGGAAGGCCCCCTCACTCGATCCGGACCGACCGAAGTACAAGGCATTCGCGTTCAGGTCAGGGAAGCAAGGAAGGGACACAGCATCGGCGAACGGGCGACGGGGCCGAGACCGAAGACAAGCGTTGAGGCGTTCAGACGTGCATTGGCACCCGGTGTCGCGCCAATACCGTGCATGCCCAGCAGCCCCCGCAGAACGCTCCCCGGCACCGGGATGCGAACCGTTCGATCTCTGCGATCCATTCGCGCACACCCAGGTCGGAGAGTCGGGAGGTCGGAATGTCGGCGCGGAGTCTCGTACAGCCCCTCCCCGCTTCTATTGCACGTCGCAGCTTCCAAGTTCGGGATCCAAACCGGGGCTGGGGCCTCGGGGCGCGGGTGCGTCTGCCCCGAGCAACGTTCTGTTCCTCGGAGAGTGGAGATGCGTGGAAGTAGTAGCTGCTGCTGATCCGGGGTTCGTTGGGCCCTGAGATCTGGCTGTGCCAAGCTCGCCAACCACGGTGTGCAGCACGACTGAGTTCGGAGACTAAACGTGCTCACCACTCGGACCGGATCGCGCGTCTTAGATTCTTCTCCTTGTCTTGTGCCGGTACTTACAGTGACACGCTCGCACGTACCGTCCGCAGCCGAGCTCAAGCCTAGACCCAGCATCTTTCACCCTCTTCTTGCGTGGGCGCGAGAACGGCACAACCTTCCTGCTCCCCCCTTCATGGCATCCTGTTCCAACGCGCCGATCCTACCTTAGCGAGCGAGCCTGCACTCACTTCGAGGTCCGGGGCACGTACGAACGAATGCACCCCGAGCGATCCCCTCCCAGGCTCCCGCAGCCAAGCAACTGCTCCCGCTCACAAGGTCATCCGAGAGACTGCTGCACCCGGTGGCGGAGGGTCCACAGCCGCTCCGGGCAGGACGCGAGTGCGACTGCAGCTAAGGCGCGCTGACCCAGCCTGAGGGAGCCTCGCACCTCTCTATGCGCATGCGGGGCCGGGGTACGCGCGTATGACACGCACGCCTCAGCGCGCACGAGTGCGAATGGCGCTCATTCGCGCGTGCTACGGACTGCGGTCTGGAATCCTGCTGTAGCCCGTAAGTACCGAACGGATGCCATTCAGCAAAGCTCGCGCTGGCCAGCCAAGTGTGAGCGTCCGACGTCGAGCACCCGGCCTCCCTCGGAGAATTCGAAGGCACCCCGTCCCAGCCCGGGTCCCACCGTACCCTTCTATGACGAGTCCTGCGAGAACCACATGCACGAGATGCCAGTGGTAACTCTCTGCGCATTCACGATGTTGTTTCAGGTAGTGTTGCCGCAATGCAAGGTAAAGGTGCCTCCAAGGTCATCGGAGTTTAAAAATTCCACCTTGGAGCCCACCTTGCCTTGAGATTGCCTACCATAAACGGCAATTCTGAGTCACCAGCTTGGAGGTAGGTCAAGTCAAGGTGGCTCCAAGGAGATGCCGGTCAAGGCAAGGTCCACCTCACCTTGGCTCTCGTCAAGGTGACATTTACATTGCGGCAGCACTAGTTTCAGGGTGACGAATGCGGATACAGGGGGCCGCGAATAATTAGCCGCGAATGGCGGGGCCTTCCTTCGTCGTTCGCTCACCCGCGGATGCACTTCAAGGCGACCGTTTCCATTCGAGCAGCGAGTGAACAGGGAACGTCGCGACTTCGTTCGTCATCGCATATTCAGGATAGGAGTGGGTAGGTTCTGTGCTGCGCCAAGGGCGCGAAGGCCGTCGCGGTGGACGACACCTCATAAACTATAGCTATACATATTACGACGTAGATCTAGCGTTCTAGTCCTAGCACTGGCACTGGCGGTGGCGGCGACGATGGAAGGGTCGAAGTCATCGAAACGAGCACGGAAGATGCGCGATGAAGGCCAAGTGAGTATAACGGGACGATAATCGAAAAGCACATAGACGAGCGGAGAGGAATATGAGGAATGCTGAGGATGGATGATGGATCATGATGATGGGAGAGGAGGCAATAGTGACTAGAGCGGACCATAGGGGTGAAAAAAAAGTGCAGGAGAGGCAAGTCCGAGCCGGCACAAGGGGATGAGGAAGGGTAGAGGGAGATGGGAGATGGAGGATGGGAAAGAGGGAGGATAAGACCACACTGGAACGGGGAACTCGATCAGTGCGAAGTGCGTTAAGAACGTGCGTGCTTCAGACAGAGTACAAAGTCAGAAAGAGATCTCAGCCAGCCGCGTGCCAATGTACATGCCAAACCATCCAGAACCCGAGACCCGGAGGAAAAGTTCATGTGAGACGTCGGGGAGAGGGAGGAGACTGATGCGCGCGCGGGGGACACAGTGGGGTATCGGGGGAGGAATGCACAAGACCAGAAGGCGGTTAGCGCGGGTCCGGCGAGGCGAGCAAGTCTCGGGGCCAAAAGACGCGAGGACGCTCGTGTCTGCTGATTCGTGCAGCGCTTGCCCTGCGCGAATGTAGTCTTGCAGAGTACGCTCCGAGCTGGGGCGGAGGCAATGGACGTGGAAAGATGCGTGTGCGCGTCCACAGCCGGTGTACCCGTGCGAGAGTTCTCCACACCTGTCCTCGCCCGCGGGGTCTTGCGCGTTTTCGACTGATGATGATGCCGTGGCGCAGCCGGGATCAGCGGGAGGTGCGAGCAGCCGCCGGCTCATGGATATCCGGCCTCGAGCCTCGAGATCAGCTGCTGCGAGCGAGCATCGCCCCGCACTGCACTGTGTCCAACGTCGTTACCCCGCAGCGTACCCCGTTCCGTGCACGCGCTGGCGCGAGCGTTGCACGGCGCAGAAGTTCTCGGTCTTGTGTCGTGAGCCCCGGAGCGCAGCCGATTCTTGCTATGCTATGATACAGTGGTGATACAGTGGCGATGATGAGAGGGGAGAGTCTGCAGAGGGTGCGTGTGACGAAACGAGATTGTCATGATGCGAGAAACGCGTGAGCCAACTCCGAGCCGGTCCATGAGCCTCACGCGCTGAACGTCGCCGTCGTCGCGAACATGTTGTGCGTCTGCACGTCCGGCGCGACGGACTGGTACCCGTGCCCGAAGCCCGCGTACATCGACTGCATGGGATGATGGTGATGGTGCTTCATGAACGGCGAGTGCGTGCTCGGCCTGCCCGCCTGCGCGAAGACGGAGGATGAGGCGGGCGCGTGCGTATGCGCGCTCTGGAGCGAGGCGAGGTAGAACGGGTCGGTGGTGGCGAAGAGCGAGGTGTTGGGCGACGGGAGGTCATGGTGCGAGTGCTCGAGCGGGATCATGTGCATCGAGAGGCTCGCTTTTCGCTGGCGGAGGGCCGAGGCGGGGGTGGAGGAGGATGTGGCCGGGGCGGCGCTCGTGGACGGTGGCGCGCGCGAGAAGGAGGCGGAGGGGCTCGTGGGGGATGAGGGGGAGAAGAGCAGGTCCTCGACCATGCGCTCGTCCTCGTCCATCTCGTCGGACTCGCGGGGGCTCTCGTCGATCGAGCAGCGCATCTTTGAGGAGGAGACGCTACCGCGGTTGCCCCAGGTGGCGTCGGCGGCCTCCCAAGAGAAGCTCGAGGACGGCGTGCGGGAGATGGGCGTGTTCAGTGGGGCAGCGCGGGGCGCGTTGAAGGGGATGGGGTTTGATAGAGTCTGCGAGAGCTGTGCCTGCGGGGGAGAATGTCGCTGTCAGACGTCGCCTCGCCACGAGAGACGTGCCGCCGGACACTAACCTGGAGAGCAGCAAGCTCGATCGCCTCCTGGCCGATGTGGTTGGCGTTGAGGGACGCGACGAGGTCGTCAACGGAGATGCTCATGATTGCGGGGAGAGTAGCGTGCGGGGTGTGGAGATGGCTAGGAGAGAAGAGGGTGGGTGAGATAATGCAAGGCGAGGGAAGGAAGACAAGCGGAGGAGCTCTGCTCAAGTACTCCCGATCCTCTCAAAGAAATCTCAATCTCGGTCCGGTCCGGAGTCCCGATTAGGCAGGCGTGTTCCGAAAACTCTCGGGAGACGGGCGCCTAGAAACGTTTCCCCGCAGAGGGCGCTGCTTCCGCCGCCGTCGCTGTCGCCCTCTCTCCCATTCCTGGCTTCTCGGCGGCGCTCTTCCCGGCCTCCGCTTCCCCTCCCGGCCCTTCTCACCCCGCCAACACCTCGCTCATCTCGAAAGCACACACCGCCAGCTGGACAGCAGCATGCGACGAGCAGCGGTCGATGAGTAGCCCCGCAGAGCCTGAGATAGCGCAGCGCAGGTCTCACGTTTCCGCAGTGTTTTCCCGAAGTTACCCTGGCTCTTGTTCCAGTGAGCGGATATCATGCCTGGATTGTGCCACCCCCTCTCGCGACACGGACGAATCTGCACCGTTTAGGAAAAGGCACCATTCCACTCCCTGTCTGCAACGCTGCGATTGCGATACGTGAATTCATGTATTACACTAGTGTACAGTAAGTTACTGACCCCTCAGCCGCCTGATGGGTTCGCCCGTGCCAGTTCCCGTCTGGTCTGGTTCTCCACCGCCCCGCCAAATCGCCCTTCCTCAGCCTCCGACGCCCATGACGCTGATCTGCACCTGCCTATCTCGCACCCACCCCTCGTCGCCGGCAGCCGCGCCCATATCCAGCGAGCGCAGATGCGCTTCTCCCCTGAGCGTGTCCGCGGGCTAGACTCTGCGTGCCGGATGTCAGTATCAATGCCATCGCGCGAGTCCGAAGCCGCATGTGATAGCGGTTCTCGTAGCTGATAGTCTTCCGGAACCCGTTCATGCCACTCGATGCGGCCGTACAGAAGCCCCCGGCAGTCGTCGCATGCACCGGCCCAGCTCTGTCCATTCCAGCGCGTGTCTTTCGCGTCAATCCGTACCCCTTCTTCCATGTCTCGCCATTGCCGCACTCCTGCGACTCTCCGGCTGCCTCTGCCGCGCTCGAGGGTAAGGAGCCCTTATCCCAACAGCGGCATGCGCACCCTCCTTGACGTGGAACGTGGCCGCGCACAATGACGGACCCCGGTAACGTCTCATAGCCTCGTGTCGTCCTGGACACTGATCTCGCAGTCCGAACGCCGTCTCCGCACGCATTCACACCACGGGGAAGCGTCAGTCTCCGCGCATGCCTTGGGAGCCCTGCCGGTAGCCAGAGTACCCACACCGCGAGAATATCCACAGCCAGCGCGAGTCTCCGGCCGCTCGGATTCCCCGCTTCTTCGATCATCTCCCCCTGCCCCCTTCCGCGTTCGCAGTTCCCAGCGCCAGCAGACTCTATGGATCCAGACACAACTATGCCATACGTATGTACCCGCTTCTGGACGTCACCCTTCCGGACGCTCCCCTTGCTACTCGCCGGAAGGGGCGATACAGAGCAACCACCCTTCTATTCCCCTCCCCCGCTTCCCGCCCGGCCCGCGCACTGCCCGCCAGCCGTTCATTTCGCGCTATTCAAAAGTCATCTCGCGCTCGGTAAGGACGTGTATGTGCTCGCAATGCGGCGTGCATCTCGCTCTCGTCCCTGGGCTATTCTAAACCCTCCCGCAGGCGACGACAGCTGCGCGTTCCCCTGGTACACGTCTTCTCCCGGTGCTGAAGAGCGAGCAGCTGGGTGTATGCGCTGACGGGAAGCACTTGTGCTGATTCCCCCGTCACCCGCTGCGCAGCGCGCGGGACATCCGAGTCCCACCGCCGTCGTTCTCTCTTTCTTCAGCCCGTCCTGGGCCCCGCGGACTCAACAGGGTCCAGCATCGCTTCTGTGCAGTACTATCACTTGGCGGCCGCCGGCATGTCTGTCCGAGTGTCTCTTCGCTCCTCGTGAACGGCATCGCTGGGATGTCCGCGCGTGCCTCGCGCGGCCGGCCGGCTACTGTGCCACTCTCTGCATACCTACCGCTTCGACTTCGCCGCGGACTCGTTCTGGACCTCTCGCGCTGGACTTGTAACCTCTGTCCGTTCCGGTTAGCGCCCTGGCTGGGTCCTTGGCCTGCGGCTTCGAGCTGGCTTCCCCGGGTGCACTGCACGGTGCGCGTTCCCCTGCCCGATCGCCCTCTCAATCACTTGCCGTCGCCCTCGCCTGCGCAACGAGGAGGGCTGGGCTGCCGTAACGAGTGCCCGCATGACCTCTATGCGACTCGCCAGCCGGACTCGGATGAGGACCGTGGGTTTTTCGACGCAGCCTAGGAGTGGGCTACGGAGGAATGCCGGTGGTGCCTCGTTTCTACGCTGCGATGAATGAACGTCTATGTGGCATATCCCAGCCTCGAGCGACTCGTACGGGCCTCTCAGGTCTCTGATCGTTCGCGCGCGCAGTGCAGCCCTGAGGGATCGTACCATCTCCGCCACCCCGGTGACCTCTCGTCGCCTTCTCGATAGCGCGCCGCAGGCGTATATGCGCAGGATTCCATCTCTACGCGAAGCGGCCACGTATGCCGATGTACATATGTCGGCGATCCCTCGATGTCACTCAAGCAGCCTGGTCTAGACTGATCATGTCGTCGAATATCTCCGTTTGTGGGCGCTGTGGCACCAAGCTGTATACATGCCGCAGCGCTTCCTGCGGCCAGACCTCGATGAGCGTATGTTCTTACCTCCGTGCGCCGATCCTCCGATGGTCGTTTCGGGAGAGCGCTGGGTTCTGGGGTGGTCTAGGTAGTCTTCAGCGGATATGGATAGGGACGTGTCGATCCCTCCGATTCGGAGTGCTCGCGGAGGCTGAGGGAGCGTGTCCGACTCGGTGGTGCGCATCTCGACCTGCCACTGCTCAGATCTCAGAGCCTCTTGGCCAAGAAACGCCAAACGACTGGCGACGTCGAGTAGCACGCACCGCCGACGTCGAGTGGCACGCACCGCCTTCGCTCCTGGTGAGTGCCCGACCTGCAGCCTTCAAGCTTCAAGCCATATCTGTCGGCTGACTCCGTGGCCGTGCTACATAGATAGCGCACCTCGGCGAGGCACCTCACTGTACTTCCATGACTGGTCCGAGTTCATATCAGCACTGCGGCATGATGATGAAATGTTGATGCCTATCTACTGAGTAGTACTGTACTTCACAGTTTGCCTTCTATCCCACGTCGACGATGAGGTATGCGTGCCGCCCTCAGCCCCCTGTCTCGCGTGAGGCACAATCGACGCTCAAGCTTCAAGCTTCAAGACTCGCGCGTACTCACGTCTAAGCCTCAGACGCGATATGGACTGCCTCGCAGCCATACCGCATTACGTGACATCGGGGGGCAGATGCGGCAGAAACGCTATCTGGCAGCTATCTGGCAGTGAGTCCCTCCTTCGCCGGAATTGCAGGTTCCTACAGCTCGAAATTGACTGCATCACCTCGGCGCGTCCCTGACAACCTGTATAGAGTTCTGGTCACGGCCAGTACAACGTGATGTAAGTATCACCATCATGTTCCACTCGATCTGCTCGCGAAGCCGTACGCGTCCTGGTGCGTCCCAGTGATGCGACTCAGCGATTCGTCACGCGTTCTCCCCTTCCCTTGGCACAAGGCGTTGTCAACACTCGACGTTCGACCCGCGAGCGCGGTACGACGGAGGTCGGGCCTGAAGGCATGCTTACGCGCATGAACCGTACTGAGGCTTCATGTCTCATCCCCAGATCCCCGTATCGAATGCATCGACGCGGTCTGACGACGACCAATGCGGACGGCGTATTACCCTCTCCCGACATCGCTCTTCCCACCACCACGCAGACCGACGGGGCTTCCGAGATGCGGGACGCGAAGCGCCCGCTCTGCATCAGCCATCGGATAGATGGTCTGTGGCGGAGTTTCACAGCCCATCGCGCATTTGGCGGCTGCCTGGCCTGGCCGCTGTCTTCGCGTTCTCGAGACCGCAGGCCTTGTGACTAGACGGATTGGCGGATGCTTGGGGTCGCCCCGGGGATATAATCCATACGGCTGCTCGCTCGGCTCGCGCTCTCCTCTTGCATTCTCCTCTTTCCCGAGGCTTGGGTGCTGGTCCTCGCCGTCCGCTCTCGCTCGACGCTACAGGATGACCGGTTCCCCTCAAACGTCGCCATGGCTGCTCTTCACGATATGGTCTAGCTACGTCTTAAGGGCTATTCGGGCTGATCCTTCACCGCCGGGCTGGCCTACATGCTCGGACCCTGCATTCTCTTGGGTGAGCCCTTGCGTTCATTGGGCGGATTTCTTTTTCCTTAACGTCAGTGTATAATATAAGATGGCCAGCGAGCGAAGCCAAATGCCATGCGACGTTGTTCTCGATCTCATACGCCCATGTGATGGTCCGTACCTCTAACACGTCTATCCCGCAATGAGCGTGATTGACTTGGTACACAGGCAATCCTAGTGCCGGCCTGTCGGAGCTTGCACAGAGCTTGCATGACAGCCTATGCGTCTGTAATACAGTGATGTATTCTCTAGTTGTCGCCTGTGGTACTTGCTCAAAGTCACCTGGATGGCAAATGAGGTACGGCGCTCCAACCTTGCATGGGTGCGGCGAAGAGTCCTATTTGATCATCCTGAATCTAGCTGGAGAACCTATAGTACTCAGAATATGAAATGTACAAATGCAGGCATGCAAGAGTGAGTGTTCGTTGGTGGCGGCGCCGCATGCGGTGATCAAGCTCACACGATTACCTCTAGATATACCTATATCATTCCTCCTGACACCTCCATCCCGGCTTGGGCGTACCTGAATGTGGTGAGTCTCCTGCGGAAGGAGCCGCGTGCTCCGAAACTCACGAGGGCCCACAGAACGACGAATTTGACGTGAAGGCAGCACAGTCTCTCGCGAGTCAACGTAAGCCTGCCCAAGTTCGTGCGGAAAACTTGGCGGGCACTGATGCTGGTGACTATCCGCGTAGATCAGCCCGATGCAACGGCATCCGGCAGTTACACGGCCCCAGCCCCAGTTTCTACGTCGTCACCTTCAGAAGAACCCCAACCTCCACAAAGCTCGGGAGAACGAACTCAAGGAAGCAACCTCCAAACTACAAGTAGTGGTAGCGCCCCGGGTACAGCGACCATGTCTTTCCCTCCTTCCAGCACTCCGATCACATCCAGCACCATCGCTTCTCCAACGTTCTCATCCGTTGCAAGCGCAGCTGCAGAATCTTCCTCGCAGCCTACTGGCGTAAATACCTCCCAGTCATCCCAGACCGCTGGCCGGGGCAGTTTGCAAGCAGACACGTCCTCCTCACCGACGCCCGTCCCTTCTACCAAGGCATTGGAACCGAACTCTCCTGCCCCTCACGGAGCAGCGGCCGTGCCCGCTTCCTCGAACCGATCCGCCCATATCGGTACCATCATCGGAGCAGTCTTGGGCTGCCTCGCAGCAATAGCCATAGCGGCACTCGCAGCACTCTGCATCGCTCGCCGCCGTCGCCGTCGGCGAGCCAAAGAAGCGATGCTCCCGAGCGGGCCCCTGGACTGGTGGAGGCGTCCTCCCGGGCCCGCTGACCCACCGTCCGCTAACCCGGAGCCGTCAGAGAGCTCTACCGTGATCGTTGACGTATGTCCATCGCTGCGTGTTGCGCTCTTTCTTTGCCGGATCCTGACTGCCCCTCCCGCCTGCTCTAGGATCTAGACGACCTGGAGACGTTAGATTGCGGAGACGTGCCGGGAGACAAGAAGACGGTTACTTACGGAGAATATCCGGACTGATCCCCCCGGGCGAATGTGGCATGACAGGCTCTCATATACCATCCATTCAGATTCAGATAAGTGGACATGTGGGATGACCAGTTTCAGAGCTCTGGCCGGTGCCATTGACTCTGCAATTTGGCAGGGCTGCTTTCTGCAGCCCAAGCTTGATGTGTATATGCCGTCGCGTTGACCCCTGCGTGGTCATGAAGTGACGTCTTCTTCCATTGGGGAGTATACTCTAGATGGACTGACGCGTACATGGCCGGAAGCCGCGGTTTATATCCCGACCCGTCACTATCCAAAGCCTGGATGCCGTTGCAACGCTATCGTAAAGAACTGCGATCGATAGCATCTACGCATTGCCGCATCACCTCTGTCCTTCGTGAGTTTTCCCTTCGGCGCTCGAGATCAGTCAATGTACTGACCTTCCGACCGTGCTCCGTAACTGGAGATACGGGGGCTCAAAATGCTTCCATGACCGATGAGCTGATAGAATCAGGACGCATGACGAACTCCAAGACTTAATTAATACGTGTGTTTATGCTACCCTGTGAGAGCCGGCGTATCATCCCTCTCGCTGTCTGTCATTAGTTACAAGTTGCAGCTCGAATATCCGCACCTGGTACATGTATAGCAGACACCCTGTGCCATCGCGTGGTGGGTGCGGCAGAAGTGCTATTTGGTAGGGAAGCTGTCCATCCCAAGTGTTGTATGTGCGACGCGAGTATGGACGCAGAGTCGGCGGGTGGGCCATGTCCCTGACTACGCCGTCACTACACCAGAGTCTTGAGATGATGTATCAGTGACCGTCATGTCCACCGGGGTTCTATTTGCTCACGGAAGCGCCCGCCTTTCAGGACCTGCAATTGTCAATCCAGCTGTTGCCGAAATCACATATCGGTGCCTGTTGTACAAGCCATTCATGATGCCCTTTGCTTCGCCGCATAGCGCAACACGCCATCGATGCTCCGACACCCGCTCCCTGCCCAGAATCCAACATAGCTCGAGCCTGTAGCTGACGCGAGTTGGGGACGGGCGGTTCTCATGTGAATTGCACGGGCTGATCATCTCATTACCAGAGCGCGAATGCGACGAAGCACCGGACTAGAACACCGAGTACCTCCGGAAGGCAAACCCTCACAACGACAGGCACGCTCTGCATATATATGTGGCAGGACCACGGATCTTCCGAGATGCGGAACGCGAAGAACAATGTTGCATCATCCATCCCAGTCGGATAGATGATATGCTTGCGTAGCGCGGCGAGCTTCACGCCCATCGCCGCCCTCCCTCATCTATCTTCCTCCTCGCAATCTCGAGATGGAAGGCCTCATTGACGGATGGTTGCTTGGGTCGCCGGAGCTATAAACATCTAGAGCTGCTCGCTCGGGTAGGGCTCCTTTCTCTGCACGTTTGCTCTGGACGTAGGCTTGGACTCTCCCTGTCCTCGAAGCTATGCCAGTCCGACATTCCAGGATGATAGGCCCTTCTCGAATCTCGCGTGGTCTACTCTTCGTTCTGTGGTCCGCGTACGCAGTGGGGAGGGGACGGGCTGACTCGCCGCCTTCATCGGCAGGTTGGCCTTCATGCAGTACCTCGAACCCGAGCTTCTTGTGGGTGAGTGAGTCCTAGGGTCTCGTAGGCGGAGTGTTCTTTCCATGTGTAACATTGCTATAGATGAACAACGGCAAAGGCCAAACACCATGCATTGTGATGCAGCAGCTCCTGGCTTGGCAGTGCGACGGTTGGCGCTTTGTCATTTTCCACTCGTTTGTCATCGTGGTTGACCTCCTATGCAGGGGACATGGATGCCGGATGGTCAGGGGCTGTACAGAGGCTACACGACAACCCATGTGCCTGCAACACAGTGATGTACTCTCTGTCCTTCGCATGTGGTATATGCGCAGGTTGGTCGACGCTGCAAGAGAGGTAAGGTCGTCCGCCACATACACCGCATATGGTCCTTGCAACCTGACTTTTTTGGAACTAGTTGGACGGCTTATAGTGCGAATGTTCTCGGGTGTACGAATCCCGGCATCAGGGAGTGAGTAGTGGTCGTTCAGTTCCACATATACTGCACGGTGGTTAAGCTCACGCGTTCAACTCTAAGGTATCCCGCTCCCGTCCCGGCTTCTGGCGTTTCAATACCAGCTTGGGCTTACTTGCAGCTCACGGTGAGTCTAGCCAGGAGCTCCCGCATACCCGAGAACTTATGGTGGGTCTTCTGGCAGAACGACGAGTTTGACCAGGATGCAGCACGGTCTACCGCGCATGAGCGTGAGCCTACTGTCGTTCATGCCGAGATTAGGGCGAGTACTGACCAGGGCCACTAACTACCCAGATCTACCCGACGCAACGACATCCGGCAGTTACACGCCGCCTGGCCAGAACCCCACACCGCCTCCCATCGTACAACCATCTCCGTCTCCACCACCTGCAAAAGGACCAAGTCAAGGAAGCGACCCCCAACCCACAAGCGATGCTGGAGCACCGAGGACAGAGACTTCTTCAATCCGTTACTCTAGCATCCCCTCCATGCCCGGCGGCTCCACATCCAGCATCTCACCATCCAACGTTGAAGTTCCCCAGACGTCCCTCCCCGTGGCGAGCGCATCTACAGGATCTCCTACGTTGCTTGCAGGCATGAATAGCTTATTTACCACAGCTGTCAATGCAGAAAGCAGCGACCCCTCATCTCGAACCGCCGGGCGGGGAGGTCGGCAAACACGCAGTTCCTTGTCATCCCCGCCCGTTCCTTCTGCCAAGGCATCGGGACCGGATTCTCCTTCTCCCCACGGGGCACCGGCCGTGCCCGACAATCCGAGCCGGTCCACCCTCGTCGGTCCCATCGTCGGAGTAGTCTCGGGCTGCCTCGCAGCAATCGCCCTGGGGGCGGTGATGGCTATGTGCGTCATTCGTCGCCGCCGCCGCCGTCGGGCCAAAGAGGCAATGCTGGCGAGCGGGCCTCTGGACTGGTGGAGGAGGCGGCCCCATACGGTGCCCAACCGAGAGCCTTCAGAGCGCTCTACTGTCGTAGTCGACGTGCGTCCTTTCCTGCGTCTTCAGCTCGTTAGTGATGATCACTCACCCTTCGATGCGCAACAGGATGTAGACGATCTAGAGACGTTGGATTGCGGAGACATGTCTGTCGACGAGAAGAAGTCCGTCACGTACGGAGAGTATCCCTACTGATCCTTCAACAGCGTACAACGAGACCTTGTAACTCTGCGCAATTGGCTCCCCGCCATATATACCAGTTCAACGTCTCGATTTGCTTCAACACCTTGTTTCTCTACTGTACATTGCAGGCACTACTCCGCATTCAAATTGCGAGAGGGATGTTTAGCTACATTATGAGCAGTCAGTCAGCGCTGCCTGCTTTCATGCTGTCAGCGAGCATGCGCTCGATCAGAGTGTTCGGTCCACTCATATCCACTCTCGGACGACTCCGCAGTGCACGACGCCACATCACACTCAAAGACGTAACAGCGCGCGAGCAAACCGTTCACGTTACCATAAAGCATGTAAGAAAGCATAAGAAAAAGCATAAGAGCCGTGAGGGCGGAGCCCTGTAGGCGTCGTACCGTAAGCCGCACGAGTACGGTGGTATTCGCAGGACGGCTCGCACCCAAAGGACGAAGGGCGACAGTGAAGATACTCTGTACTTTGTACCTATTCAGTACCTCGTCGTATGGCTACTTCATCGACCATATGCATCGGTGTATCGAACAGACGAAATGCAGGGGGAGACGCACAATAAAGAGGGTAGTCGTACACGGCCCCGCCGCAGCTCGCGCGACTCGCGCATCTGCCCGTCACTAGCGGCCAATCAAGGCGCGCAAGGATAGGCGGAGGGGTCACAATCGAGAGGGCCGGCCAAGGAGAGCCACAGGCTCTCCAGCGTCGTAGATATAGAACAGGGGAAGAAGAACTGAACGCAAGGGCGGGCGGCGGTATGGAAGCACAGGGAGAAGGTGGTATGGGGGAGGGGGAATACAAGGGAAGGTCCGTGCCAAGGGCGGTTGGGGAAGGAAGGAGGTATGGAGCGTTCAGTTCACGGGATGGGAGGGGTGCGGGAGTCATGATGGATACGGGATATAGGACACAGCAGACAAAGCGAGAAGTCCATGAAGTGATGATCGACGTGAACGGCATGTATATTGGATATGATGGAGGGACGCGCTGCGACACCAATCGTAAGCCACATCATCACTCGTAGAATGGTCGAAATCGACGTACCCAATAACTTAGATATTCAAGACTCCGGGCTGCGTCTTCCTCACCTCAATGCCAAGGCCAGTGACAGCGGCCTGGCTGCCCCGTTTCCGCTCATCCTCCAGCCGAAGCCGCAGCTTCTCAAGTTGCTTCTCTTTGGGGACAAACGTCCGCTCTCTCGCCGCCTCAGGCTTCGACACGGCAGTCGCGATCGCATTCGCATTCACAAAAGTAGAGTCCGTACGCGAGTGGTCGGGGGATCCTAGGCTCGAAACGCTCGAGTCGCTCTGGCTGGCATCAAAGCATCCGCCGCCCGAGCGAGGAGACCATAACAGCGAAGGGACGGGTATGAAGTTCGTGAGCGCCTGGAACGACAGTCGTGCGAGCGTAGGGGACATGAACGACGGCGAGCTCGGATTTGAGGAAGCCTGAGAATCAGCGGGCTTGGGAGAGTCGGCGGCCGCAGAGGCGTTGGGACGGGGAGGAAGAGACGGCGGCCTCATAGTTGGAGCCGCGGTAGGGGGCCGGGACGTGTAAGCGTCGGGATACCTAGAAACGGCGTCGGCTGTAAACAGCAGAGCGCACGAAGTGAATCAGACACACATACTCGCAAAGGGAGCGCTGGACGGAAGCCTACTGGAAGTGGGAGGGGACATGATGGGGATCGCGCTTGGCCTCGGGGACGTGGAGGCCCGCTTCGGCTGGGGGATGAACGACGCAACCTTTCCCATGGACGGGGGAGAGGGAGTCTGAGGGACGACACCGCGGGGCTGCGGAATGAAGGCGGGGGCAGTCGCGCCCCGCTTCGGCGGCGGGGTGGAGAAGGACGAGGGCGAGGTGTTGAGCCGGGGAAGAGGGATAGATGACGCAGCCTTGGCAGGCGAGACGGGCGCTGCAAAGATCGGCAGCTTGGACGGAGACGGCGACCTGAGACGAGGGATAGCCGAGGGCTGCGGGTTGCTGCGTTGGGACTTCAGCTGGGGGAACGTAAAGCTGCAGTCGGCCTCGTCATCATCGCTGGGCTCGAAGAAGCCCCCAGACTTGTTCGTCGACTCCGGGGTGGAGGACATGGTGAGATCGGGAGTGCTCGTGTCCGCGTCGACGCAGTAGTCGGAAGGCGGGGGGTCGAAGACAAACTTGATCCCGCCTTCATCCTCCTCACCAATGAACTCTTCGTCATGATCGGCGTGACTGTCATCCTGGGCCTCCTCATCGTCATCCTCTTCCTCCTCTTCTTCCTCGACGACGACGTCCAGGGTACGCTGGGGCGACTCCATCTCAGGGGAGACGACAACCTCGCCAACGTCCGCAGGAATAACGAACGGAGGCAAGTCGTCCTCGTAATCGGCGAGGGCCTGCGCGAAGAGGTTCTTCCCGCTCTCGACGGAGCGCAGCTTCGAGTCCATCGGAGGCGAGTTGTCCACGTCCTCCAGGCACCCGAAGAAATGGTCCACCTCCTCCGGTTGACGTTGACCCACGGCGATAGGAGCCGAGTTGACGGGGAAAGTCCATGCATTGGAGAGCGACTTGTGACGTGCATGCACCGGCTCTGCGGGAGACGGGAGAGGGGACGGCGACGCGGAGGGCGACCGGCTGACAGTCAGCGCGGGCGCAGAGTCGATTGAATCGCCAGAGAGTCGCGGAGTAGTGCTGCGGGAATAGTCCGCGACGGAGTCGTACGACGAGCTCGTAGGGAACGCGTACTCGTCGTTCTCGTCCTCATCCTCATACCGTGCCAATTCGTTATCGTCGTCATCAAAAATGCCGTCGTCCTCGTCAACCTCTTCGACGGCCTTGAGCTCCGGGCCGCGGCACTCGTCCAGGGACTCGACGTCCGTGAAGGAGCTCTCGGAGTCGATCGAACGGAAGCCGAGGCCACGGCTCTTGGCGTACATCATCGTGCGCGAGACAGAGCTAGGGATCGGGTGCACGGCCGCACTGAAAGGGCGGGGGGTGTCGAGGAGACCAGCGTGCTCGAGCTCACGCTCCATCTCCTCGCGCTTCTTCCTCTCTTGAAGGAGTTCCGCACGCAACTGCTCGCACTCGTCCTGCACACCGCGCATCCGCTCGACCTCCGCATTCAAGCGAGCGACCTCCTCCTGGGACTTCTGGAGGTCTTCCTGGGCTGCCTGGTACATGGCCTGTGTTTCCTCGGCCTGCGACATCTTCTCGGCAAGCGTCTTCTCGAGAGCCGACTTCTCGACCTCAAGCAGACCGTACCGCTGCCGAGCGACCCAAGCATCCCGGCGCTCAACCTGCAGCCTCTTGGCATGAACATCGATCTGACGCTCCATGTCCGCGACCCGGCTCCGCCAGCCATCGACGTCCTTCTTAAGCTCGTCCCGCTCAGCCTTGAGGTCGGCGATGAGCTGCAGCATCTCGTCCGAGGGCTCCGTCGACGCCGACGCCGAGGAAACATCAGAGGCACACGAGACCGGGCGCGATCGCGGTACAGAGCGCTTCAGAGCGCGTTCGAGATCAGTGATGCGCTGGACGAGCGTCTGGTGAGCCTGGAATAAAAAATGCTGCTCAGTGGTCGAGAGCGGCCGGCCTCGGAGGTGGTCCATGTCGAAGCTACTGGTGCTAGAGGTCGATGTGGACCTACGCCGGTCGATAGTGCTGGACGTGGGGGTCATCTCCGGAGTCGGGAGGCCATAGGTGGACATGGGTTGGGCATCGCCGGATGACACGTATGAGATGCTGCTCCGGCGATTCGGCTGAGGTGCAGCGGAGCTGGTGTCCATCGAGAGGTTGAGCGAAGGCCGGCGGCCGAAGCTGTTCGAAGTCGGATCTGGTGATGGCATAACAAGGGACTGACGCTTGTTGGCTGCGGAGTTGCTGCTGAGCCCTGTGAGACTTTGTGTTGAAGCTAGGGTTAGCGACTTCAATCCTGGGCGAGGGCTTGGCGTAGGCGACGGTGAGGGGAGGTCCCCGTTCGATGCTTGAATCGAAGTACTCAACGCGAGCGACAAGGGGCGCAGGTTGAGGCTCGCAGGCCGATGGCGGGCCGGCGCAGGGGAAGGAGAAGTCACTGTCACGGCCACCCGGGACGCGACAGGCAATTCCTGCACAGGACTGGAGGCGAACTCCTGGACTTCTTCTTCTTCCTCTTCTTCTTCCTCGACAAGAGTCCCCAGCAGCTCGCTCGAAGGAGAGGAAGCCATGAACTTAGAGTCACGCTTGCTGCCTATGAGGGTATTCAGCCCTCCGCCGAAACCAGCTCCCACGCCAGGCGGGAACGAAGGCTTAGAAGCTATACGACAACTTAATGACGATGCATATGCGAAAGTGCGAGATACGCACGAAATTCAAAGCTTCGCTTGGGTACCTCAGGTACATCCAGCTCTGGTATCTCAACCGAGAAGTTGCCGACGTCCGTCTTCCCCTCCAGTGCCCACAGTGCACGACGGCGGACGGAGTCCTTGTCGCCCAGGTTGATGTTGTCCTCCGAATGGGACTGGGGGAGGGCCGGGAGAGAGACGCCCATCATGTCAGCGGATTCACGACGAGTAGACACGGAGGAGCGTCGGCGGTGATGAGAGTTGCGCTTCGAACCACCGACCGAGCTCCTCGTTGGTGAGTGCGGAGGAGAATCGTTCATGGATGTCGATGAGGACAAGGAAGGTGCCACTGGAGGGGCGAAAGACAGGGAAGTGGACACGGAGCTGTTGCGAGAGTGAGAACGAGAATGGCGGGTGGGTTTGGGAGCCATGTTGGCTTCTGAAGGCGACGAAGGCTTGCCAAGTCTGAAAGAGCTCATCTGGCGGAACGAGTACTCGCTAAGATGAGCAGGTGAGCGGATTAGATCGGGTGCACATACCCTCATCCGTTCGGCGTCGATGCCGTCCTGGAGGGCGACTGGGGCGTGGTCCATGGTGAGGATGAGATATGTGATTTTGTGGGTTATTTGCTACAAAACGAGAGACAGTTCCGAGATGGATTGTGTGAGACCAAAGGAAGGGCAGGACCACGACTCAGGCGGGGAGGAGGGGTGAGATGGCAAAGCCAGGGCCTGAGCAAAACGAACCGTCGCCAGGCCACAAATACATCGCAGGCCCGTCCCCGGCAATCCCCGGCACGCCACGTGGCGGACATAATTGAGACAAGCGTCGGACGCTCGCACATCGACCCATCCGGAATCAGCTGCGGTGCTCTTAGCCCTTAGGAACACCGTCAAATCCTGTCTGCACACATTCGATGCCATCTCTGCTCGTCTGACACCTGCGAGCACTACTCGACACCACTCATGCTCATGTGTGCGCTCGGCGGAGGCAGATTGTGGGTGTGCAGAACGGGTCTAGATCGTTCTTTCTCCGCATATGCTTGGCCAGTTGGCCTGCTCGATCGGAGAGCCAATTGCTGTGACGAAGGCCGGTCGATCTTTGGGCCAGCCTGCTCGCCCCGCTCCCAACACCCGCGTCATCGTAAACCACTCTTTCTCTCCGGCGTATATAAGCACAGCGAGGAGGCTGAAAGCACCCCCGTCGGTACATCACGCTAGACATACCATGGCTTCCCGCGTCGTTAAGCTTATTCCCGGTCGCACCGTCTTCTTCGCCTGTGACATACAAACGAGATTCAGTAGGTCCATTCTTGTAGAAGTAGTGGACCCAACCTCATTCTTGTATCCATCCAGAGCCGCTTGTCTATGGCTATGACAGCGTCGTGGCAACAGCACGCAAAATGTTTAGACTTGCCACAGTACGAGATCAACATTGGCGCCGTGCCTGCGCGAGCGGAACGCATTGACTAGTCCATCAGGTCCTCCAAGTACCGGTACTCATCACAGAACAAAATCCCCGCGGTGAGAGCACGCGTCTGAGCTACGCGTACTAAAACCACTGACCACAACCTTCGTTCTCCGGGCGACAGCACTAGGTGAAACCGCGCCGGAGCTAGATCCTGCACCTCTCGGGAAGCTCTACCTTGGCACATATCCCAAGTCGGCCATGTCCATGGCGATCCCGCCTGTCACCGAGCTGCTCAAGAAGCACGACCTGAAATCTGTTGTACTCTTCGGAATCGAGGTGTGTTCGCGGGACCTTCTTTGACACGAAGATCCCGCGTCCCGCTCTCTGACGATCTGCGCATGCTCATCTATCACGAACACGCCATTTAGTCGCATATATGCGTCCTCCAGACCGCATTAGACCTCCTCCAGCTAGGCTACGACGTCCACGTTCTCGCTGACGGCGTCTCGAGTTGCAACAAAGACGAGGTTGGCACCGCGCTTTCGCGCATGCGGCAGGCCGGCGCGCAGATCACGACTAGCGAAAGCGCGGCGTTTGAACTGCAAGGTACGCCGATCTGTCGAATGGGATTTGCCCGTCACTGACCGTTCCATCTGACTGCGTACAGTCGACGCCGATAAACCCGGCTTCAAGGACTTCTCACAGATCATCAAGGATGAGCGGGAGAACACGAAGAAGGCTCTGGAAGTACTAGTACGACCCCGTCCGCAGCTATGACCTGGCTTCGCTTGTCCTGAAAATAAAGAGGGCGATTGTACAACGGCATAGCAAAGCCGAGGTGTGCTCAAGGCTAGCCGTAGGGCTAGAGGCTCAACGCGGCGTCGCGATTCTCGAGGATACTTACGCCAATGGCACTTCTGCTAAACGGTATCAAGCCATAGTTGTAGCAGCAAGATAGCCCAGCGCACGGCTTCTGCTACACGCTGCATCGAAGCGCAAATACGTCGAAGCTCCGATCAACTCATCTCTTTACTACACCTCCGGACGGCCTGCGTAAGAAGCGGCCGCTGCACCTTGGAAGCGAGCACGGTGATTCGACTCAGCGTTGGCCTTGTCCCAAGGCGGCAGCGAGTAGTCCTGGAGCCCGCTAGACCGAGGTACGAGCGTACTGCCTGCGCTCACGGCGGTCGGCGACACTACCCCCGGATATGTGCTAGGGTCGTCGGGGTTCTATAGAGCGGACAAAGCATGAACGAGTGCGCACAACATGTAAGATCAATGAACTGCGCACGTATAGCTTGACGACGGACTCGCCACTGGTCTTCTCCACAGACGGCATGCCTTGCGTCGGCGAGATGTTAGGTGAGTCATGGGCCACTGCTGGCATGTACTGTCTCCTGCGGCGTGATCGCCGGCGCAGGAACAAAACGACAGCAGCGACTGCGAGGGTCGCCCCCACTGAGCCTCCCACGGCCGCGCCGACGATGACTCCAGTGCTGGGCGAGTCGTCCGAGTCGTCGAAGGACTCATCATGCGGTATGGGTGTGAACCCTCCAGTAGACGTCGGCTCGGGCCCGTCGTAGGAGCCCGATATCGTCCGGTCCGGCTCCGAGACTGAGGTGAAGTGGAAGCATGAGATGATGTGTCTGGTGGAAGGCATCCAGTGCCAGTGGACGCTAGTACTTACTCTTGGCAATCTCATGGGCCGTGTTGATGTCAAGGTGCCCGCTGGCCTGGGGAACGACTATGAGGTTGGTTCATGGAGCATGCAAATTTCGCAGCTTACTTGAATCTCTCGGTCGTATGCCCAGGCCGGGACAGACGTCCCAGGCGGTATGTCGTCTGGATAGCTTTATAGATGCGCTCAAGGCGGAAACCTGTACGAGAATGAACGATTCGTACCTCGCTAGGTATCTGGCGGTGCAGTTCTCCGACGTGACGTACCACCTGAGACGATGCAAGACTCGTGAGCGGTGACGCTGAGTGCGCGCGATTACTGGGAGGACTCAACGGCAGTACGGCGGCCTCGGCACCTTGACACGTCGCGCAGGCGTATAGCATGGCGAACGTCACCGTGTTGCACACGCACGGCGTATCATCCAGGGACGTTCCTGCGAAGTTGTATAACGAGCGACTGCCAGCGAGAGCAGGGATGGTCGTAGCTGGCCAATCGCGGTTATGAGACCCAACGAGGGTCTGCAGTCGAGTCACGAGAACGACACTCACCTGCCGGGTCGCTAGTGCACGGCGAGAGCAAGAACGACGCGACCGTGCAAGGGGACTGGTGCATGGCGTTGTTCATCTGCGAGAGGACGACCGTCATGGAGAATCTTGAACGATTAACAGAGCCACACGGAGACAAGGCGTGCGGACATTTACCCATTCATACCCCGGGAAGCACGTCGCATTGCTCTTCTGCGCGCGCACATCAAGAGACAATGGCGGAAGGAAGAAAGCGAGGGATAGCACCCTGCTCACGAGAGGCGGGGTCGTAAAGGTCATAACGAGGGTTCAGTAGAGGATCTTGCACGCGTCGCGGAGAAGGCGCGACAGCCTCATCACGGTTGGCCTTTCCTATATGACGGAGTGAGTACGCGGGCTCAGGCTTTCGGATCATGACCGCAGGCTCTATGCACAGGATCCCTTCGCTGCGTTGATCGGCGAGCTGAGAAGCATTCTCGAGCCCCGGGTTCGGAGTCCTAAAGCGCCCCGTTGCGAGCTGTGCCGAGGTGCCCATGGTTTCCTCCTGCATAGCGCTGTCCTAGCTCCGAGGATGCTACATGCAGTCAGACCGTCTGGGACCGAGAACCCTCAGCGGAGGCGTTCTCCCTATCCGCCGAGCGTGTTCATTGCGGCCACCGGTTGTCTCGCTTCGACGGCGGTCGTTACCTAAAAACTTCTCCAGCGATAAATGACTCTAAGGCCATATAAAAAGGTGCAGCCTTCATAGAATCTATATGTAGCTGCGACCGCTGGGATTCGACGCTGATTTGAAGTAAGCAACAACTTTCGTTGTTACTGCAAAGCGAGTGAGCATCGACGGAAGACTGTACGCAAGGTGAATGCGACGTATGGGCTTGCTTCTATCCCCATTTGTCTACATTTGTTTAGGGACCAGGAGATACATAGGCGAGCTGATGAGGTACACCGTGCTAAGCAACCCTGAGCGGCATGTCGCTTCAACGAGAGTCGGAAAGCCAAACGATTTGGAGAAGGCGCTACGAGTGAAGGCATCGCAGTACTGCGCACAGCTGTTATGTACTCTTCATAAAGTAAGAAGTGCCAGTGCAGCGGCATGGCGAACTTGAGCCGCGTGTGGGCGCGCTCTGCCTCACCAAGCGATGCGATCGCATCGAGTACTTACTAGTGGCATAGCACGTACTAGTGCCGGGTACATAGAGGATGGACGAGACAAACTACCCCAATTTGGAAGGCCGAGCCTGAAGCTGCGCTGGATGAGTGACAAGGTCGGTGGTGACACTCCCCGCACTCGCTGGACCGAAGGGTAGACAATAGAGCTCGAGAGAACCGATCCGACCTTCAGCCGCCTCACACGTCTGCTCAACATCATCGGGGAGCTTTCATTGACCAGAGCGGCAAACGAGAAACGCGCGAGGCGATCCATCCCGTCGGCTAGTATCGTTTCTACACTTCCGGACGGCCTGCGTAAGAAGTGGCCGATGCGCCTTGGTAGCGAGTTTGGGAGTTCGAATCGATGTTGACAATGTTCCATGATGGCACCGCGTAGTCCTGCTTCTCAAGCCCGCTATACTGGGGGACCGCCGTGCTCCCCGAGCTCAGGGCGGCTACCCCTGGATATGTGGTAGGATCGTCGGGGTTCTACAAACCAAATGATGGATCAGCACGCCCGGCGCATAGCTCTATACGAAAAACTTACGTATAGCTTTACCGCGGACTCGCCACCAGTCTTTTCGAAAGATGTTCTCCCTCCTTTGGGCGGGACGTCAGGGCCGCTCATCATGCACTGCCTCCTGCGACGACTGCGACGAACGACCAGGATCACGAGAGTCACAATGAGGATTGCGCCGACCGAACCTCCGACGACCGCGCCAACGACGACTCCGATGCTGGGCGAGTCGGCCTCGTACGCGAGCTCGTATGGTTCTGGGTCGGGTTGGGGCGTGTATCCGGTGGACGACGGTTGGACGGCGCCGTAATAGCCGGACAACGTCGCATCCGCCTCGTGGTCTGAGGTAGAAAGGTGAGCTCTGCTTCTGGTTGCTCCTGTCCAGCTCTACTTACATCCAGCAAATTGCTTGGCGGAGGCGATATCAAGGTGTCCACTGATCTGCGTGGACGGTGAGCCTGACACCCAGAACTGCAGTCAACGCCCTAGCTTACAGAGATTTGCTCGTCGTATGCCCAGACCGGGACCGATGTCCCGGACGGTATGTCTTCTGGGTAGCTGTCGAATATTTGGTGAGCCGGAGAACTTACCGGGGTGGAATGTGCCGTACCTCGCTAAGTATTGCGATGTGCAATTTTCTGAGACAATGTACCATCTACGAAGTCGACGTAGGGATTAGTATGCTGCGCACCGAAAGGAGATTCATAGGGCAAAATGACTCAACGGCAGAATGGAGGCCTCGGCGCCTTGGCACGTAGCGCAGGCGTAGAGCATGGCGAATGTCACCGTGCTGCATACACACGGCGTCGAATCCAGCGACGTTCCAGCGAAGTTGTATAGCGAGCGGTTGCCATTGAGAGGAGGGATAAACGCGGCTGCTCGACGATCAACACGGCAAGAATCGAGGTTGAGTCGCGAAAAGCAGGCTCACCTGAGGGTGTGCTAGTGCACGGGGAGAGCAAAAACGATGTGACCGTACAGGGAGACTGCTGATGCATGTTCTTCATCTGCAGCAGTACGATCGGGGACACAATGGACCATCAACGGAGGCGCACAACCACGATGCATATGAAGAGTTACCCAGTCGTATGTCTCGTAACACGTCGCATTGCTTGTCTGTGCGTCTACATAAAGAAGTATTGAGTGAAGAAGGAGAGCGAGGGCTAGCGGTTTGCCAGAGAGACTCTGCATCGGAAAGGCCAAGACCACTGTGCTGAGTATGCGGTAGGGAGTATTGGACGCGTCGCATAGGGGGCACGGCAACGTGCAAGGCCTCGATATTTGACTGGATCATTGGCGCAGGAACTACGGGTCATGACCGCAGGCCGCGTCGTACACAGGATTCCTTCTGACGTTGATGGATGAGCTGACAGCACTCGCAACCTCCGCGTTCGGAGTCATTCAGCGCCCTCGCGTTACGTATACCTAGATGGACTCGGTCCCGCCCTAGTTCGCGGAAGTCAGAACGCGTGTGACCGAGGACTCTCGGCAGAGACGTACAGTCTGGGTGTTCGTCCGTCGCCTACGCGCCACCTCTGGTATCCTCTATAGTTATGATGTCCTCCGAAGGTGTAACCGTCCTAACTTAGGTCGGGGATTCCAGTTGCAAGTCTACGATTGCGCTGACGGTAGAGAACGGCACCAAGTATAGCGTTCTAGTGAACACGTCCGAGTCTCATCGCGCACAGCTAGCGCTGTCAACCTGTCAATACGGTGGCATGACGAAAGGCGCCGCGGTCCCATATTCGCGTGCGCTGGGCCCTGAAGAGGGACAAAGAACTACGGAAATGATGAACCATTGCGCAAACACTCGCGTCGCCGACTCAGGTCACTCACCGAGGTGAAGGGTGGACTTTTCTGGATGTTGTAGTCCGACAACGTACGATCATCCTCAAGCTGCTTGCCAGCGAGGATCAGGCGTTGCTGGTCAGGTAGGATGCCCTCCTCAGGAGGCTTGTCCTGAATCTTGGCTTTGACCTGGCGAATCCGGGGCGCGTGGTCGCGGGAACGTACACGTACCATACATATATTCCTAGGTGGACACGGACGCGGACAGGTCTCGCATCTCACTACAGTGCCGGACAACCAAAGTCGACAATTTTGGTCGACCTTTTTTAGCCGGCCTCCCGAACCACCAGAATAGATGCGCATTGAGTGTGCGAGTCGTTTGCACCTTGTCCGAACGAAATTCACCGACTGGTTCTCCCGCAATTCCCGATTTAGTAGGGTTTGACCCCCAAAATATTGGCCAACCCCGAAAAGTGGTGGGAAAATCTTCGGAGTTGTGTTTTTGGGCTCCTTTTGCCTCTCTGATTATGATTCTTGTATCAGTTCCCCCGAAAAAAAAAAATCCGACCGGGCGGGGGAAGGTTGCCAAGTTTGGCTTTGCCGCCCAGCTCACTACCACTTTCGGCGCTTCTGCCCGGATTGATCACGCTTCGACTGGGCACTGTTGTGCAGGCACAACGGATGAAAACTCTTGCCATCCCCCGCTCAGATCTCTGTGTGATCACCAATGGTCGAAAAGTACGAATTAAATCACTATGCGAGAAGTCGTACAAATAGCCTCCATATGTAGTGAAATCTAACGGGAAGCGCCTGTAGGCGCTAGGTGATATCTGCCCTCCCTGGTGGTGCTTAATGTGGTGAAAGTCAGCCAAATTTTGTTTCGATTCACCCCTTTCGATCACTCGAATTCCAACCAGCATTAACGGTGACCTTCAGCACTAGGCGGGCATCACCGTGAAAGCTCGTGACATTGGACAGCAGCGACTGTCGGTTGGAAAGCGCTCGATTCTATAGTAGGGAAACCTACGAGATGGTGAATATGGCCCAATAGAGCTGTTTTGCTCGCCCCCAAATTCCTTGGGTGGAGCGTCCTAGGCCAATCATATCGCTGGATTTTTGGGCGCCTTACCATTCAAGGCAGGTGGTCAAAGTTTCCCTGGCCAGCAAAACAGCTCTAATGCGAGTAGCTTTCACAGCTTTCAGCAGCGGAGATATCAGCCAGTATGTTAGACAACTGTAAACATTCGGATGAAGGGATACAGGTGGTATCGATCGGATATAGAGAATAACAGATCACAGCACACTGAAGACCAAGAGGCTGCGCACGCGACGGCCCGAGCTCGGAAGCAAGCTATGCATTGCACAAATGGCCTACTAGGTATGCCCAGGAGTGTGTTGCAAGGGGATGGACGGAGACTCCACAACAAGCACGGCAGGTCAGCCAGCATGAGAGCATCGGTGAGAGAGAGAGGAGGGAGGGAGGGGGCACGCCAGGCAGCGGCAAGAGCGAGGATATGCAGAGGCTACTATGCGTGATGTAGGCCGAGCCTGGAGGTGACGCAGCACTCACAGTTGGCACAGAAGTAACCCCAGGAGAAGGCAACACAGTAGGACACTGGACTGGATGGAGCTCTCGACATATGCTTCAGGCGCAAGAGCGGGACGAGAGCGGGAGAGCAGACAGGACACGATCCAGGTGCCGCTAAAGAGTGATCCAGCTGGCGCAAGCACAGAGCATACCAACACTCAGCGCAATGACAGTATAGCTTCCCCCAGACCACCACGGCCCAGCGAGCAAGATTTGAACGATGGCCAGCCAGTTGCATACTGTAGGACCCATGCAGTAGCAAGCAGACTGTAAAGTAGTCGTCCCGGGACCTGCTTAGCCGACTCTAGGTTTGATGGGAGGTGCAGCTTGCCAGAGCCATGATGGAGCGTCCAGAAACTCAGCAGACATCAGAGTACTAATGATGGAGAAGCTATAGATGCACAGCGCAGCACCCGGCTTGGGTCAAGACCAAGACGACGTGTGAGCGAATCCGTGGAGAGGTGAAGGAGCAAATGACAAGTCAGAACGGCGGTCTCGTGGTTGCTGCTATTTGTGCGAGTTTGGTTTCGACGTCCGAAGGAAACCAGCGTGATAATCACGACTTATCGCAGTACACGCCCAGATGACCCAGGTATTGATCCGGTATCTGGTCGGATTTCATCGAGCCGATCCGTGCCAGACACCCGGCTGATGCAGAGCAGACCTCTGTCCAATGTCTGGCCGCGGGGGTCGGCTCGATATTTGATTCCTGCCAACGGGTCAATATATAGCGCCGGGCATTGGTGCGGTGTGCGCCAGATATCCGGCTGGTATCTGGCTTTACGTACGATCACTTGAAAAAGAAAAGCACATTGAGGACTCGAACCCAGCTTCAAAGAGCCTGTCTGCCACCCTTTCACCGCTGCACCATCAGAGCTTTTGAGGTCTAGGATATAATACATACAGTATATAGAGCATGTTAAGCCCACACTTTACAAAAATCCTAAGTCCGGGTCCCATGGTGCACACCCTTCATAGCATTGGTGCTCCTACCATTCATTGCACTGGGAGACTTCAGTTACATCCCTTGCAAATCAAACCCTCACAGCTGTACTATATAACATAACCTGAGCACTACAAATGGTGGAATGACCTGGATAACCCCAGTACCGACATTGGAAGAACACGGTATATTGCTCAAGCATATTTACATGGAAAGGCCCTCATGGCTCAGTGGTTCGGCGCCCGTGCTCTGATCATGTGTCTGCTGGTTCGAATCATTGATTGTGCTTTTTTTGAGAGTCCCACGTAATCCCAGATATCTGCCCGACATCTGGCACAGGATGGTCGGGTGTTTGGCATCAGACATCTGTCGGTAAACGCGCGAAAGTCAACGGTCCGGTATTGGTCACACACCCAACCAGTGTCTTGGATTTCAGATACCGGTCCGACATCTGGCTCGCCCCAGCGTGTAGATCCTCGGATCGTTATAATCACTATCAAAATTCCTACCCCCAATAAACCCCTACTTTGGCGGGTGATCGGTGCCTTTCACCAGGGTAGGTCGTAGCGCCCACCACTTCTGAGGCGCACAGTGGATGTGGTGACCTTCTATGAGAGCTAGTGACCCACAAGCGTGGAAAAAACTTCGGAGGTGTGTTTTTGGACGTTTTCGACCTCCCTGAGCATGATTCCAAAGTCAGAATTGCCAAAATAAATTCCGTTCAAGCGCTAGCCCACTTGTCGACTTTGGTTGTCCGGCACTGTACATTACTGCTAAATCTGGTGGATCAAAATATCGCGCGGAAGGCCTATGCTGTCGGCCCTACCTGCACCGATTCGGAGTCGATTGCTCTGCAACTCAACATTGTGATTTACGTGTCCAGGTCTGCCCGGAGGGCGATGCGTATATATTGACATGGACGAAGAACATCAAACGACCGGTGCGCATGCAATGATATCGCTGGGCGCTAGACTGGGACGACTAGTACGTAACACATCCCACCCATTGATGACAGTACTGCATGGTCGAGGCGCGAGTACTCAGCGGATGGAGAGGATGAGCTCTAACAGACGCTACGATACCAGAGTCCTGCAGTGTCTGACATACGTACATGTCAGTCAGTGTGTACGAGTGAGCCTTTCGGATGAACCTAACCGCGGTCCAGGCGGTAGGCCCTCCCAACTTGCGCTCGCAAACATTGTGGAGTCGAAGTCGACTCTTCATCTCGTCATGCAAACAGGCATGAGTATCATAGAAAACATATCAGAACCGCTGCGGCTGCCAGTGTCCCTTCAAATTCCTCGCCACATCCTCCTCCATCCTCGACATCGACGCACCCTGATATCCACCTGAACCTGAACACGAACCTGCCCCGCCGAACCCAACCTGCGACACACCCATGAGCAACGCGCGACCCTGCGAGAACCGCTGCAAGGACCCCAGCATGGACCGATCGTCTTGCGAATTCGAATTCGAATTCGAATTCGACTCCGAGTCGAGACAGTCCTCGTCCGGCTGCATCGCCATCACTGAGTCGTCGTGGATCGCGGCCAGAACGGCGTCGTCTTGAGAATCGTGATACATGTCTGCGTTACCGCCAGCAACTCCATGAGCCTCGGCCGCGATGCCCCCGAAGCCGTCCACAGCGTCCGGAGCGTCCGGAGCGACGATGTAGACGTTAGCCTCCACGGGGTCTTCTAAGCAAGAGTAGAAACGGACGTCGTCCACGTATGTGGTGCCCCCGGCGGCGGGGTGAGAGCTGCCCTGGAACACGTCTCCCGCCCATCCTTCTTCACTCTCGTGTCTCCGAGGTATGTCGTACGAATCAGAAAGTGTTTCGAGTACGTAGCCCTGAGTGTCATCCAGATCGTGAGCATAGCCATAGCCCTGGGACAGAGCCAAGTGATCCGTATGGACTTCGCATGCCATGTCATCCGGCTGCACATACCCAGCACGCCCAGGAAGGTCCGAGAGGAACGCCGGACCAGAAGTACCGCAGTTTATGTCCAAGATGCCAGCGTGAGGGTCCCAGTACTCATCCAGGTCCATGCCCATGTCGTTTTCGGTATATCGTGCCGAGCTACCTTCTTGAGGGCGTACAGGTTGTTCTGGATGATCAAGCCGCTTGGACCTACGGCGGCGACACCTACGTCTGGCAGACTCGGCTGGGGGATATCGACGAGCGGGCAGTGCATCGTATGCAGTACGGTCAGGTCCCATTTCGAGAGAGGGCGAAGGAAGCCGTGAGAAAGCAGGCGAAGGCGGTCCCGGCAAGAGACCCAAGGGAGACCCAGACGAGAGCAGCGGAGACCTAACAGCGCGAGAGCTAGTTTGCACAAGCGGGTAAGGAACATCGAGAGGCAGATCATCAGGCAAGTCTAGGCACACTTCCTCATGAGGTGCAGCAGAGAGCAGAGAACGAGCTCTGGGTTGTTCAAAGGCAGCTTCCGGGGGAGGGGGCTGACGTTCACGGCTCCCTTCCAGTCCAGACATGCTGTTATCTTCTTCTTCTCTTCGCAGCGAGTACAGCAAGGCGGTGCCCACAGATGGTGACGCAGGCGCAGCACTCTTGTACGTCACAGCAGACCCAGAGGCGGGAGGACCAGAGACAGTAGGAGGATCAGGAGCCCGGAAGTATTTCGAGAACGTCGCCACCGGAGCAAACTCGTGCAATCCCAGAGAACGTCGGCGCAAAGCAGCCTGCGAGGCAGAGTTCGAGGGGGCGATAGACGATATTTCCGATTCCGCTTGAGGCGGGTCAACGTCCTTGGTCGCGGCCGGTATGTCTCTCGCGGGTGCGTCTGGCTGTACAGCAGCCGCCCATATCGGTCGCGCAGCGCGAGTGTCCAGGACGACGGTGCCGTCCAACTTCGTATCATCTCTCGAAGGGGCAGAAGTGCCAGAGTCCACATCCGAAAGCTTCGCATCCTCACTCTCGATCTCCCAGACGGGCGACTCCGCGCGAGGCTGCTTGCGACGTTTCTTCGCGGGAGAGCGGGGGGCAGGAGGAGACTCGTGAATCGGGGAAGTCTCCTCTCTCGAAGACGATGCGGACTGAGTACTAGGGGAAGGTGCGCGCTTGCGCTTCTTTGACGGCCTTGGGTAGCCCACCTGTTTCTTCCTCGGGTGATGCTTCACCGGGGCTGGGTGACTGTCGGATGGCTGCGAGCTATCGTAGTCCACAGGGGAGTTGTTCTCGCTCTCTTCGCTCTTGTGAACTTGCAGTGTTTTGCTGAGAAAGCGCTGTTCGGAAAAGAGCTTAAGGCCTTGCTCTGACATTGCTGTCAGCATGCGGGGACACATTGCGTAGAAACAGCTCACTAGAAGGTTTGTTCTTGACCGCCATCTTTGCTGAGGCCCTACCCTTGTTGAAAACGCCTACACCTGGATCTGGCCGCAACTTCGCCCATCGTCAGTCAGCACTGGTGACAGGCGGCGCGTGCTCACCGTCAAGCGGTTCTTGCCGACATTCGTCGCTGAGAACCCGTGCATCAGGGCCAAACCCGCGGGCATATTGAGGCCCTTGTTCTTTTTCCCCTTCTTCGAGGACTTCTGGGCGGCGTGCTTGTCATTCGCTTGTGCATCCTCGTCCTCCAAGCCACTTTCGGCAGGCTTCGGCTGTGGGTCGACGATGGACTTCTTCGCGCGTCTCCGTTCTCTCCGCTCTGCTAATCCTGAAGCACACTCAATCAGGCCCATGCGGTGGCCATGCGGACGGTTACACGTACGAGTGCGGTGTTCCTCGTCTATCACCACCTCCCTGGAGCGATGCGCCTTAGGCTTTGCTGAGACTGGCTTGTACTTGTCTCCGCGGCTGCGATCTGAGCCTTTGGCTTTGTTGGTCGCAGTGTCATCGGGAGGGTTGGTGATCATCGAGTTGGGATCAAGGCGACGCTCTTTGGATTTCCTTGGTACAGCTTCGGGCGCGGAAGTCGCAACATCGCGCTCCTTGTGCTTTGCCTCCTGAGTCTTCCTCGCGTCCTCAGCGGACTTCTCCGTATTGCGGTGCTGCGGTATCCTCCTCGTGCGTGGCTTGAGCAGAGGCGTTCCAAAGCCGCTCGCTATCTCCACGTCCCGCGGAGATGTCTCCGGCGAATCCTTTGCAGCAGGAGGCGGCATGCGCCATGAGGCACTCACGGACTTCCCTTCGAGCGCATAGCTAGCGATGTGAGCCTGTTGAGCGCGAATGAAGGTTCGGACCAAGTCGTTCCTGTTGGGAGTGGACGAGCCCAGCTTGTGGAGGTTAGATGAGTTGAGTGGGGGAAGGAGATCTCCGATAGCCGTAGACGCCTTGGGCATTTGTGGAAGGACACGGTAGTTGATTGTGACACCAAGTGCAGGGAGAGGAGCGGTGCCTCGCTCGATAGCTGGAGGACATATGCACGCGAGTACTTGGTACTGATCCAGACGAAATCGAACTGTACCCGCGGGCGGACCGGACTCCTGCCAAATGCGGGCTGGTCGCCCTGCATGACGCGTGACGTCATATGTCGTTGGACGCGCCCTGCACGTGTACACTTGAATCAAACCCCGCTCTCAACCCCGCTCTCTATGCACGCTATATGCTACATAGGGATGCATACTCAAGCCTGCGACATCTCAAACTAGCCAGATGGCCGTGTCAAGCTGTGTATACAAAGAACGGGTTCCTGCACACAGCACCGGTCAGTACGTCGTGGCCGCGCGAAGGCGGGGAGTGAGCGGAACGTACTCTTTATCCGTCATATCCGCGAACGCAGCCTTCTCGCGCTCGCGCTTCAAATCATCGTCTGTCCACCCGTTCCGCCTCTTCAGTTCCTCCACCAGCCGGCGTTTCTTCCGGTTCATCCACAGATTCACCCCTCGGATGACGAAGCACAGCACGAGCTGCGCGGACAACAGCACCAGGATCGAGATCTTACCCGGCAAGTAGCCCGGCGCATCTTTCGGCAGGAACGTCTCCGTCCCGACAATGTTCGCCACGCAGAACGCGGCGAGCGTCATGGCGTTCACCGTCACCTTCTTCGTGTGGCCGGAGGTGTTCGACGCGTTGTACGCGTAGATAATCGCCAGGGAGGAGCCGTACGTTCCGACGATCCAAGTGGCTGTACACAAGGTCCAATGAGAACATCTTGTGCCTATAGACACAGGATAGCTTACCAAAGAGTAGGGCACCTTTCTGCGAGGTGCCATTGAGCGCGACAAGCATAGCAGCGCCAGCGAGCGTAGGAATCAAAGACCACACAATGGGCAGCATTCGCTCGCCCTGCATAGCCTCAGGTCAGAACGATGAACGGGCATAGGGTGAGCGCTCACTTACCGCTCTATCAGAGTACCATCCGCATACCACCGCGCTGATGATGCCGATGGCTCCTCCGGGTGTCGATAGAATGAGGGTTTGTTTTGTACTGTATCATTCGTCAGTCAATACTCGGACATCTCTAGCAAACGCCATACGTGTATCCGAAGCCCTTCACGATGATATTGGTGACTACAACCAGGCGAGTACCGAGCCCCAGTCATTGAGTGGGAATCCGCGCGAGGCCGTGACAACTCACAGTTTGCCAGACCTCCGTTGGGTATGTTCGCTACGAAAGATCGTCAGTACGTCAGATGAAGATGTCCCATGAATCGGCTCCGAGATGGAAACTAACTCAACAAAGTCGCGAGGACGATCAACCACGTGCGGACGTCCAGTAGCGCCTCGACGACCTGCTCCTTCTTCAACCGCTTGTTCTCCGTCCCGCACTGCCCGTCCCGAATGCGCTCGATCGCCGCGATGCGCTCTTCTTGCGTCAGGAAACCCGCGTTGGCGGGCGAGTCCGGCATCCATAGCAGGACGGCGACGCCGACGGCGATCGCGAGTGCTCCGAGCATGAGGTAGATGATCTTGAACGGCGCGAAGCCGCGGTCCGGGATGAAGGAGATTCCCTGAAGAGGAATAGAGTGAGCGTATACAGTACGGGAGTTGACAAGGAGGATACTCACATAGGCTAGGAATCCACCGAAGATCCCGGCAACACCGTTCTAGCCAACGCTTCGGTGAGTCTCGTTTGGATTACTATCGGGCGACGGGCCACGGCGTACCATCATGTAGAACCACGCCATACGGCTGCCCTGATGCGCGTACGTCAGCGCTGGACACGTACGATTCGTCCATGCATGGTATAGCTACCTGCTCATTCTTCTTGTAGAACATGGAGATGATCAGGATGAGGATCGGCGCGACGCAGCTCTCCAGCATTCCTAGGAACGAAGCGATGAGCCCATATGGATGACCGTGCTGACGATATGCATGACATACCGAGGAGCAGACGCAACGCGAAGAAGGGACCGAAAGAGCGGGGGATGGCGTGAAGCATCATGACCGCGCCCCATGCGACGATGTTCGCGCCGAGGTACTTCGCGAGCCTGAGCCTCTGCGCGATGTACATCGAGGGGAACACCCAGATCAAGAAACCTGGTGGTCGGTCGCATTTGTCAGTCTCTTACTGATATTGATCTTGCCAACGGATCATGACGCGCACCGATGTAGAAAGAAAGCGCGACGACGTTGTAGCCCTGGTAAGACACGCATGATGAGCACCGGTCGGGGCAAGACTCTTTCGGTCAGTTCAGGCGGCTCACTTGTCCGGTGACGGGGAACCCCATAATGCTGCAAGTTCAACTGATGAGTACATGTTGAGTTGCTCAACGAAGGGTCACAGATACCTGGCGTAACTGAGCGCGGTCTTGTCGCTATAGATGTTGCGAGTGAATTCAGCACCGAGGCAAGAAGGAAATGTAATGGGAGTCCTCACAGATATTGGGTACAATAGACCGCCGCGCAGAGCGGTGGGATCACGAAGTCCTATGGCCCACGCTCAGTCTTGTGGTGCGTCCCGGCGAGTGCTCGGGTACTCACAAGTTTCCTGCGCACTTTCGCGTAGGCTTCGTCGCTAAAGGAGGCCGTCTTCTCGAGACCGACGAGCCTCAGGGCCTCATCCTTGTCCCTGAAGTCGATGTCAGACTCGACATCGGTGACAAGGACCGTCTCGAGGTGCTTCTCGTCTTTAACCTCGGGCTCCATAGCAAAGAGCAGCAAGGAGGGATACGGAATGCAAGACCGCGCATAGCACCGCGCCCGGGCTCTACCCGCCTCTTATAGGAGCACCCTCGCCATCTTGTGACCAACAGGGAGCTTCTGGACGAGGCACCGAAGAAGAAGAGCGCACCGAGAGTTACTAAGATTGGCGCATTGATTGCCACTGTGCGCGCGAGGTCCTGAGAGTAAGATAGCACTTAGAGGAGAGGAGATAACAGCTCGAAGCTGGAGCGGCACTGCATGAGACCTCGAGATGTGTCTCTCGGCATCCTGCAGGTGTTCCGCGGTGCGAATGCTTCTCAGAGGGTTTGATAACGATTCTCACATCTTCTCAGCGGTCCGTCCGGGTGCGCGAGGTTTGCCTGTTGACATGCGGAGGGCGCTTCGTGCAAGCCTCACATATCTATAGAGATGTACAATAACATTGCTTTCATGGACGTCGTTGAGTTCGTTACGCAGTGTACACGAAGAACAGGTTCCTGAGCCCGAATGAGCCATGTCACGCTCGACGTGAAACCAAGAGGAACGTACTGCTTATCCGTCAAATCCATGAACGCGTGCCGTTCGCGCTCCCTCTGCACGTCTTCGTCCGTCCAGCCGTGCTTCGCCTTCTCTTCCTCGAGCTTTTCCCTCTTCTTGATGTTGAGGCGCAGGTTGATCCAGCGCAGGAGGAGGGAGACGAAGAGTTGCACGGTGAGGAGGACCATGATGGCGATCTTACCCGGGATGTACGCGGGCGCGTCCTTGGGCTGAAAGATCTCCGTGCCGATGATGTTCCCCACGCTGAAGGTCGCCAAGGTCAACGCGTTGATGGTGTTCTATGCGTCGTATGGCTCAGGGTAAGAGGCGGCGTTGATCTAGAGTGAGAGGCGTCTGACCTTCTTCGTGTGACCGCTGGTGTTGCTGGCGTTGTACGCGTACACTGACGACAGCGCACTGCCAAAGGTACCAATAAGGTACGTCGCTACCCTCGAATGTCAGGCAGGAGGTTCTTCGTGCAGGATGATGTTGCTCACCAAAAAGCAGGGCTCCCTTGTTGCCCGAGCCATTGAGCCCGATCAGCATGGCCGATCCGACGATGGTGGGTATAAGACAGAAGATGATAGGAATCATCCGCTCGTTCTGTGTTACGAGTGAGCCGTCTGCATGGGAATACAGGAGATCCGACCGACCTTCCTATCGGAGTACCAGCCGCAAAGCAGCGTCGTGAGAGAAGCTACTGCTCCTCCTGGAGTGGAGAGAATCAACGTCTGCTTCGAGCTGAAGACAGTGTCAGTCATCACACAGGGCTGATCATAGCCCTAGATACGTACGTATAACCGAAGCTCTTTATGATGATGTTGCTGACTGGAAGGTGGATGAGAACATTGGCGCCGACGTAGAAGATCATCGGTACTCACAGTTGCTTAGCGCTCCGTTGGGAATGCTCGCTACGAACGCAGTCAGGATTTGCTCGACCCCAAGGTCAAGGCCACTCACTCATCAGAGTAGTCAACGCGATCAGCCAGGTGCGAACATCGGTGAGCGCCTCGACGATCTGGTCCTTCTTCCAGTGCTTGTTCTCGGTACCGCCTTGATCATCTCGCACCCGCTCAAGGACAGCGACGCGCTCCTCTTTCGTCAGGACACGGGCGTGGACGGGGGAGTCTGGAAGCCACACGATGACGCAGATTCCGACAAGGATGGCGAGGCCTCCGAGAAGAAGGTAGATGATCTTGTACGGAGCGATGTTGTGTCCGTCGTAGAAGGAGACGCCGTACGCGACGAAGCCGCCGAAGATTTGCGTCAAACCTGCGAGGAGTCAGATATGATAGACACCGGAAGCACTACGCGTGGAACATGTACCGTTCTACAACCTCAGGTCAGCGGGTGAGCATGGCAAGGCACATCTTGAGACTCACCATCACGTAGAACCAAGACACTCTTGTCCCCTATCGTAGCGTAAATGGTCAGGATATGCAGTCGGGCCGGAAGGGTGCCTTGACGTACCTGTTCGTCTTTCTTATAGAACATCGAGATGATCAGGATGAGGATGGGGGCGACGCAGCTCTCGCACATTCCTACCCCGAAGTCAACACCGGTAATTCAGATCAACGCACATTCCACTTACCAAGGAGAAATCGCAGCGCGAAGAATGCGCCGAAGGACGTGGCAGCAGCGTGGCATATCAAGATAGCACCCCATACTATGATGTTGGCGCCGAGGTACTTGGCAACCTAGGGTATTGACGGGTCAATACCGAGTATGCATTCAATCAGCGTGATTGCGTACCCTGAGCTTCTGCGAGATGTACACCGTAGGAAACTCCCAGACGAGGAAACCTGCAACATCATGGGCGGAGGTCGTACGGCTGTGTTCGGAGTACTCACCCAAATAGAATGCGAGAGAGACTAGGTTGTAATGCTGGGTTGACAGCCGTTCAGTACGAATTCCCTTGATGAGGGAAGGTTCACTACCTGGCCGGTGATGGGGAAGCCCATTATACTTGAAGGAACGTCAACGGACGATCCGTATAGGAACGAAGGCAACTTTATGCTTACCTCGCATAGTTCAGAGAGGTCTTGTCCCTATGAAGCGACATTTGTATCTCAATCGAGACAGGATGTAAGTGAACCAACGTACAAGAATTGCGTGAAGTACACGGCGGCGCAAAGAGGCGGAATGAGGAAGTCCTACCAGAATCCGTCAGCTCCCAGCTAGAACGCCCTGCAGGCAAAGCACGTACCAACTTCCTGCGGAGCTTCTTGTTGTACTCCTCGCTGAATTGCGCCGTACGCTCCCGGCCGACGAGCTTCAGAGCCTCGTCGCCCTCGGTGCTCTCCGCGATCGAGACCGTAACGTCATACGCCTCCGAGTCCTTCTCGTCGTCCCGAGACCGCCTTTTCTCGAGAGACTTCCTGTCCTGAAGCGAGGTCTGCATGACGAAGGATCTGCAACTGAAGAGCAGTGCCGTCGGACTCGGAGTCGAGTAGCCTCGTATGAGATGCAGCAGCGACCCGCTTGCCAGTCCCACGGAACGCCCGGTCAGCTGGACCTCCGTTTATAACGAGTTCTGCTTCCGAGGACTACGGGGTCATGCATGGTCATGGAAGGCACCGGCACCCGTGTATCTGCTGTTCGTGCCGCCAAATCACCAATGCCGTGAAGAAGGCAGCTGGTTCAGGTCTAGGGTGAGGGAGGGCGAGCCACTGGAGTGGGAGATAAGCAAGCGGGCCGCGTGCCGTAAAGCACTCCCTCACTCACATGCGCGCAGACACGGGAGGACTTGTGTTTGACTTGTGTCACTTCAGATAGCAAGAATGCATTCCGCGGCGGCCAGCGTGCGGACGCGTTTGCTGGATTCGTCTGTAGCGTCATAGAGATTCTGATGTTACCGAGGGCGCACTCACGCTATCGGCTTCAATTACTTATCAACAGGCCACACATGGGAAGGATAAAGGTTCCGAATGATTAACCAGGATATGATAGCAGTGCGAGAGCAATACACGGTGTAGAGATCGAAGTCTAGAATTACAACTTTTGAATAACCAGCGCGGACGCAGCGCCACCCTAAACGATAACGGGTTAATTTCGACGCCATGTATGTCGAAGGTTCGTTTCTTACCCCATTGCAAATACCAGCAGCCCCGTACTCGCCGGACTTGAGCGAGTGCACCAACGAGACGATGATACGAGAGCCAGAGTTGCCGATAGCATGGCCGAGGGCGACCGCACCACTGCAGATATGAGATGAGCCTCGGTTGGCATACGGAACCCCGATGCATACGTACCCGTTGGGGTTGATCTTCGCAGGATCAATGCCAAGCTTCTTCTCAGCGATCCTGACGACAACAGAGAACGCCTCGTTGATTTCGAACTGCGCGATGTCATCCACTTTCAGACCTGCCCTCTCAAGAGCCACAGGGAGTGCCAAGGTGGGGGCCTCAGGGAAGTCGATTGGGTCAACACCAGCATCAGCGTACGCTGTGGGCTATCTGTCAGTACTACGTGCTCTTCCGATCGCTCGACCAGAAGATACTCACAGACAACCCTCGCGAGCGGCTTGACGCCGAGCTCACGCGCCTTCTCCGCAGACATGAGGATGAGCGCCGAAGCACCATCGTTCAAGCTCGAAGAGTTGGCGGGCGTGATGGTGCCACCGTTTTTCTTGAAGCTGGGGTTGAGGGTAGGGATCTTCTCGTAGATGACGCGCTTGTACTCCTCATCCTCCGACACGACCGTGTCCCCCTTCTTGCCCTTGATCGTCACAGGCGCGATCTCAGCGTTGAAGGCGCCAGCCTTCCATGCACGCTCTGCCCGCTTGTACGACTCGATGGCGTGCGCGTCCTGGGATTCACGGGTGATACCGTGCTTCTCAGCAGCGGCCTCACCGCAGTTGCCCATCGCGGACTCGTTGTAGACGTCCCACAGACCGTCGTTCTCAAGCGAGTCCTTGGCGGTGAACTTGCCGAACACGGGGTTCTGGCGAGGCAGGAGGAACCTGAACACAAGACCTGATGAATGACCGAAACGGTACGTAAAGTCTTGCACACGTACGGCGCATTGCTCATGCTCTCCATACCACCAGCGACCACGACGCTCTTGTAGCCAGACTCGATGCTCTGGGCCGCGAGCATGATCGACTTCATGCCACTGGCGCAGACCTTGTTGATGGTTGTCGCATCCGAGCGAGTGCTCATGCCCGCGCCGAGCGCGACCTGACGAGCAGGAGATTGCCCGACACCAGCCTGGACGACATTGCCGAAGTAGATCTCCTCGACCGCCTCGGGCTTGACACCGGACTGCTCGAAGGCGCGCTTGAGTGCGACGACACCGAGCTGAGGGGCCGTGAGGGTCTTCAGAGAGCCGTTAATGGATCCCACAGGCGTTCGCGCGGCAGCGACGATGACGGCTTCGTGACGGGTCTGGGAGGACTGCAGGAGATGGGTAAGACGTTGTACGCCTTGAGCAGATCCGACGAACGAAAAGACATACCATTCTGCGGACGAGGTGTCTGAGGGGAAAACGGGTCGCTGGAGAGGAGGGTATGGCTACACGAGCAGCAAGCATCGCGTCCGAGCTTTATATCCGCTTGTTGGGCTGAGTTGATCGATTAGCCGTTAACGCGGGGTCGGGGATCTGGGTATTTGACGATCGTACGACTGGGGCGCCGGTCTTCTCTCAACAGACGCGTGTTGTGCTCAAAGTCGTGCCGGTGTTGTCAACAACGTCGGAGGCAGCGAAGCTGAGACAGCGCTCGGCCTTTTATAAGACTCGGGGATCGCTGGCGCGTCGAAGACCCGACCGGTGGGCACAGCGGCCAAGAGCAGGTGATTCAACGCACGCCCACGAGACCCCCGCCCCGGTTCCGCGTGCGCCACGCGCCCGACCCCATGGGCCGACGCCCGATGCTCAACAAAATGCATGGACCGACAACGAACTCACGCGACAGGACGATATCATTGACTGCCAGCAGAAAAATCCACTATGTTACTCATAACCATGAACCACACCTCCATCCATCGCAGCAGTTCGTCTCCAGCCCCGGTGCCGCCGGACGCTGCCAAAATCTCCCTGACCGCCTCGGACGTGTGGCACGGATGGAAGTACCATGCGGGCGTCCCGAGGGTAGGATGATCGCCTTGCGAAAGTAACGCCAGCGAGGAGTCCGGAAGCGTCAGAGCGAAGGTGTTGCCATCTGGCGAGGGAAGGGCATGGCGCCGGAATAAGGCTGACTTGACCACTTCGTCAAGAGGCAAAGGTGACCCGGCTACTCGCAGCTACAATTGTCAGGGAAGATAGGCCAACCACTGCAGCAGTACGCACTACTCTCGTGCAAGGTGAAGTAGAAAGCGGGCACTTCGAATGTCGCCGAATAGACCACGTATTGCTTGCACGTCAGGAGGTCGCCGGCAGGGACAGAGACGGCCTCATCGTCAATCGCCAAGGGCTCGCATAGCTCGCTAGCTTCATCGACCTCAGGTGTGTGCTTCCGGGGTAGGAGAACAGTCCTCGCTAGGTAACCAAGCCCAGAGATGTACTGCTCGCCATTAGACTGATACAGAAGCTAGTAGTCGGACAAGCGTACAGAATGTTCATTCCAAAGCCACCCAGATGGATAGGTCTTCACGTCAGGACGGCGACCAGCAGAGTGAGCGTCGACATAACGGCGACATGCGTCCTCGAACTGTGCGCGGGTGAGTGTGGTGAGCATGAGGATGTGTGGCGTGGGAAGCGCCGATGGTAGTTGCAGAATTAAGGTTCAGCCACTGTGAGGACTTTCCCACAGCCTAGCCTGCTACTGCCCGCGTCTGGTGGTCCTCACGCATCCCAAAACTCAGCCCGTCCAACTGCCGGCTCCCTCTCCTTGCGGTCCCTCCCTGCCGCAACTCTCCAGATAACCCATCATGGCTGTTGGCAAGGTCTGTCGTGAACTTCCGGTGGTTTCCATGCTGGTCGTTCTCCATAACTCACCTCTGCTGGCGTGTAGAACAAGCGTTTGTCTAAGGGCAAGAAGGGTATCAAGAAGAAGGTCGTTGACCCCTTCTCCCGCAAGGGTGAGTCTCCAGCGAATACGGGGGATGCCAGTGAGATTGAGAGATGGGTGGAAAGACTGGTACGACATCAAGGCGCCCTCGATCTTCGAGGTCAAGAACGTCGGCAAGACTCTTGTCAACCGCTCTCAGGGTCTCAGTACGTATATCCAGGCGCATATCGTTAGGGGGCAGGCCTGATTTGCGTCCAGAAAATGCGAACGACTACCTGAAGGGTCGTATCGTTGAGGTCTCCCTGGCCGATCTCAACAAGGATGAGGAGCAGGCCTTCCGCAAGATCAAGCTCCGGGTCGACGAGGTCCAGGGCAAGAACTGCCTGACCAACTTCCACGGCATGAGCTTCACTTCGGACAAGCTCCGCTCGCTCGTTCGCAAGTGGCAGACCCTCATTGAGGCGCACGTCGACGTGAAGACGACCGACGGCTACCTCCTCCGTCTCTTCGCTATTGGCTTCACGAAGCGTCGGCCCACCCAGGTGAAGAAGACGACGTACGCCCAGTCGTCACAGATCCGGGAGATCCGCAAAAAGATGTTCGAGATCATGACCCGGGAGGCGTCGAGTTGCGACCTGAAGGAGCTCGTCCAGAAGTTCGTTCCGGAGGCGATTGGTCGGGAGATTGAGAAGGCGGCGCGGAGCATTTACCCTCTCCAGAACGTCTACGTTCACAAGGCGAAGATCCTCAAGTCGCCGAAGTTCGACATGTCGAAGCTCCTCGAGCTCCATGGCGAGTCGACAGACGTGAGTCTTCTATGTGCGCAGCGTCTTTGGCCTGCGATTAACCGTCCTTTCATTTCTAGGAGACTGGCACTCGTGTGGTCAAGGACTTCAAGGAGCCCGAGATTCTCGAGTCTGTATAAAAGCTCACATGTTGTCTGCTCATGTATCGCTTTACCATGATTTTTTTCGCATATGCTACAAGGGTATGACTATGTGACACGACTACGCTTGCCGTACCGCCCATTCTGCCTTCTGCTTGCTTTCGGTCCACTGGGTGGACTTGCGTGATTATTCCAGCACAAACATCTGTGACTTGCCGTAGGCACGAAGACGACCCACCCAGAATCGCTTGAAATGCATCTCGTCGACCGCAGAGTATTCGCAGCATTGGTGTTGAATAGACGCGTGTTTTGCTTCGAAGCGCGCATGAGATCTGTACAAGCTGTGCCCGATCTACTAGATGATCGGTAGCAGCACAAATTATCGGCTCCAGCCACAGGCTTTTATCGCAGTCGAGTGGCTGCAGAAAGGCATACACTAGACCATCACCATGCCCGCCGACGTCGACTACCTGAGGGGCCTCTTACGGTCGTTCCCCGACTACCCGAAGAAGGTGCGATACTGGCCATATCGTACATTCACTCTAAAGCTCACGTTGTATTCTCTCAGGGAATCGTCTTCTTGGACATCTTCCCCCTCCTCCGTGACCCGGTCGCATTTGAGACGCTGATCACGCACTTTGTGCACCGGCTGACGTCGCACACGATCGCGACCTCGCCGTCGAAAAAGATCGACGTCGTGGTCGGCCTCGACGCGCGCGGCTTCCTGCTCGGACCCATCATCGCGATGCGTCTCGGCGCCGCGTTCGTGCCCGTTCGGAAGAAGGGCAAGCTTCCTGGCGAGACGATCCACGCGGAGTATCAGAAGGAGTACGGCGTTGTGCGTTCCCTGCCAATTTTCTCACATTGGAAGGTCATGGATCTGACGGCGCGCGCTTCTGCAGGACGTCTTTGAGATGCAGGCGGATGCTATCAAGCCTGGCCAGAACGTCGTCATTGTGGACGACTTGGTCGCTACTGGTGGGTAACATACCGTACTGGATCCTGACGAGGATGCTCATAGAACCTAGGTGGTTCTGCGAAGGCAGCGGGCGAGCTTGTAGCCAAGCTCGGCGGCAAGACGCTCGAGTACCTCTTCATTATCGAGCTCACCTTCCTCAAGCCCTCCGAGAAGCTCGACGCACCCCTGTACTCCATCGTCAAGGTCGACGACTAGAGCCCAATCCAGTTCCAGCGGATATGTATATGGGGTTTTAGGTTCCTAGGCAGAAACGATACAGGCCCGGGCAGGTCGACCGGCGCGGTATACCAGAGAGTCCAGTGTATTCGTATCATCGAGAGCGCGTGTGCACACTGTACCACACGCGCACCTGTACATCTGTACATGCATCTCCACCTCTAGACTAATAGCCTCGTGTTAATCAGCGGGTGGTTGTTGAGGAAGAGCATCCGCGGCACGTCCTCCTGCTTCCCTTCTCTCGCCGTGTCTCCTTCCTTCGTCTCTCGCGTCCGAGTCGGCTGCGCCTGCTCCGCCTCCGCTGGGACAGCGTCCCAAGGCTCCACGACGAGCTTGACCTCCCCGAACCCGTGCCGCTCAGCCGCGTCCAGCATGTCCAGGACAAGCTCCGCGTCTGCGCGGCGAAGAACCACTATCGCAACGTCGTTGATCTCCGGACCTGCCGCAGCAAGCTCCTGCGCGTCCGCCGACGGGTTTATGTGGTGGTCCTCGTCGCCGAGGACGACGACACCCGAAGCACCCGCGCGTTGCGCGTGCACGAGCTTTTCGAGGAAGGTGCACTCGCCCCGGGCCACTACGACCGCCTCTCCGTCGAGCTTCTCGTGGAAAGGCGTACAGCCGAGGGGGTTGTCCGGGAAGCGTACGACACGCACCCCGTCCCCGTCCCCGTGCCCGAAGCGGAGTGGTGGCTTGTCAGAGGACGGCGATGGCGGGGCAGGGTCTCCAGCAAACATGGCCGTCGCAGCTTCGACGATCGCCTCGGTGATGACATCCTGCATGCCGAGCTCTTGTAGCTGGAAGAGGGGATCGACGTGGTCTAGGTAGAGCCGCAGTTCGACTACTGGGATGCGTTGGCTAGGCGTACTTGCGCCTTGGGCACCTTTGCCTGGGATGGGGGCGAGCACGAGCTGGCTGTCGTTGAAGTAGATCTTCTGCCCCGTCTTCACAGCGTACGGTCCGACTGAGGGCCGGTCAGCTCCTCTACGCCTCAGCACGGTAGCATATCGAGAACCCACGTTTAGCGATGTCGTAGCCCTTCCCGTCCAAGCGGCTGACGATTTGCACGCGGATGCCGGTAACGTTGTGTACAAGATATCCGTCCGCGACAGGAACCAGCTTCTCAGCCGAAGGATGGAGGTCTTCCGGTACCACGGTCCCATCGGCCGATAGCACGAAGTCGTAGCTCTGTCTCCCACATGTGCTATGAGCTGACCCGCACAGATTTAGGGCGCAGGAACGGGGCCAAAGACGACTCACGTAAGGCTCATGCTTCGGCAGCACGCACCACCCCTCCGGGTCCCACCAGCGCGTCTCGTTCTCGGTCGGTACGCGCCCGATCAGCTGGCGTGCATAGTCCCAGTCCGCGCGCCACATCACTCCGCCTGTCAGCCCAGTTTCGTAGTCCCACCAGTCGTGAGCATACGTTTCCGACGTCTCGGAAGGCGGTAGCGGGTCGTACGCGAGGATGGGCGGGCGGTACGCAGGGCACTGCATGTTCTCGACGCGGCGGAACTTGCGGCGGGCAGGCGAAATGGGGCGGAGGAGGGACGGGTCGAGCGTGAGGATGTGGCCTTCTGTCGTGAAGACCCAGTGCGAGTCGTCGGCATGTAGGGGGTTGGCTTCGTCGAAGAGGAGGTAGAGGTACTGTCCGGGCAATGCTGTAAGACAACTAGCAGTTGGACAAAAGAGCGGAGACGAACCTTGAGGGTCTCGGAGAGCACGAAGGATTCCATACGGTCGTCCCGCGCGTTTGTGCGGAGGTCGCTGATGCCGGTGAGCCCGCAGTCTACTTTCGCCCGGCGGGTGATGTCGCTCAGAATACGTTCTGCACGCGAGCAGCTCAATACTAGGCTTCGTCTGGAGAGGAAAACGGCCTTACCTCCAACGTCTAGGTAGAATGGGTCGCGCGTAGCCTGGTCTCATTACCTGTCAGCCTACACAGTCATACGCTGATCCTGCACACTCACGCGATACAGATACCACGTAGATTCCACGAATTCTACGAAGGCAGTCGATGAGCAATCCAACCATTTTCTGATCTATCTGTCCTCACCAGGTCGTAATGGGTACTGGAACGAAGTCGCTTGTCGATAATTCATGTCCCAAACTTCCGGCAAGCCTGCAAATCCACGCCATAGATTCCAATCTGGTATAGCCCAGACATCAGTAGGAGAAGGCAGAGAAGGCCATGGAGAGCCACGCACAAACTAGATGAGATTTCACCGCGTTCTCTACGTCGCCTCCCAGCACTTGTAGACCGGGCCAGAACGCTGATAGCGAGTCCACTGTGCCATATTGCGCATCTCCCTAACATCACTCGTAAGCTTCACATGGGTTCAGGTCACGAGCTGCCCAGTGCCCTACCGAATAAATATTGACATTGCGGTACTGTTATTCGCAATGAGCAGGCGGACGAGAGGCAAGAAATAGGATCTCTCACCCAGTACCCGTCTGGGGCTCTCGCGTATCGCATGACCGACGCATAGGAGTCCTGCCATACATCGAGGAACTCCACTTCCCCTACAAGTACCAGTCAGAGTCGAACAACCCCCCGGTAACACCAGACGCACCGCTCATGATGTACCACTTCAGCGCATACTCGTAGAACGAGTCGATGCCCGCGCCAATCCCGTTCACCTCCGGGTGCGTCCAGAGCTGTCATCACCAAAGACGAAGTAAGGATCCATGGCTGCTTTCCTTGGCACATCACGCGAGCGCAGCAGCATAAGACGACGTACGCCAGTAAATATATTGATGGTATTGCCTACAAGACCAATGTCCGACCTGCGGTTCCAGAGCGCGAAGAAGGCCTTGTACGCCGCCTTCTCGAACCGATCGTCGCCCGTCAGCCGGCTCAGTGCGCCAAACTCGAGGATCAAGGATCCTGCTCCGGCGGTACCTGCCAGCGGTCAGACGACACATACGGATGTCGGAAGAGATGACGCACAAGTGTCTACGGATTCGCCCTTGGGCACTCCGTGACGCAAGTTTATCTGGGACTGGATAAGAGAACGTCTAGCGACAGTAGAACTATACACACCCTCGCGTACGGTAGTCCAGTGAGCGTTTGGAACGCTGGCAATAACCTCGTCCCGAGGTCATAAGCTAGCTGGAGAAGCTCGCCTTCGTACCATGGTAGGTGGAAGGGTTGCCCTGGTTTGTGGGCGAAGATATGGCCTGAGAGGAGGCCGCCAAGAACCCTGATTGTCGTCTCGAATACCTGGGGCTTGGTGTTGACGTCGAAGGAGACCCAGCGGATGACCTTGCGCACGGCGTCCTCGAATCCTGGAGGGTCATTCAAGACCACGAATGTGTCCAGGGCATCCACGAGCGTTACAGAGAAGTTTCCGGCAACGTCGTTTGTAGCGATATCGGCACTGGACAAGCTTGTTTGTGATATCTCACGAGGGACGTAGGGTATGGGTACACGCACGGGTTGTGCCAGTTGGGTCCACGACCTGTACATGACAAGGGGGCAAGCTACATGCAAGGTCAACGTCAAACGCGTAGAGAGCGCTGGAATGACAGTCACCTCGTCCAAAGGGAAGGCTAAATAGACGCCATATGAACGATAGCAACATAGGAAGGACGGGGGAACATACCAAGTCTCATATACTGGTCATACCCGTGATGCCAGAGGTCGCGCACTTGCTCTCTGAAGCGCGTATGTAGCGCAATAAGTATGGCAAGCGATGCAAGCATGACATACCTGACGGCCAGTTTGCGACCGCTCGACCATGGCGCTGTTCCGGTCAGCGCGTGAACAGAAGCAGGAGGCGACCAGTGGGTGTCTAGTGCAGCGATGAGCAGAGCAAGAAGACCGGAGGGCCAGAGCACGGGCCACTTCATGCAGAGCAGACCGAGGAGAAAGACCGGCGGAGATGCCCTTGCAAGCTGACTTGTGCACAGAAGGCGAACAGCAGCAGCCACACCCAGCACAGGCAAAGCACAGAGCACGAGAGACCTCCAAGCCACACTTTCCCGATCGACGTGGAACATGCAGCCACGTGATCCGGGGAATAGGCCGGCGCTTATCACGTCTGTTGGGCGCTTCAGACGCGTCGAGTCTCTTGCTCTCGTCCTCGTGTGCCCCTCGCAGCAGAACAGCAGCGCAGTACTGGCAGGCGAAAACATGGCGACCGTCATAGACGTCTCGAGCAGACTCGGAGAGTACATGCTCAAGGGCTGGGTGCGCATATTCCCGCGCGATATCAGCACCTGCGCTGATGTCTACCGTGCACACTACAGATATTGACGGACAGGATTTGCCCAAAATGCGGGAGGGTGCCTATGATGAGGTCGCCTTCTGCCGCTTCCGTCGCCACGCAGTTCTGCGTGAACTGCGATCCTGCGCCCGGAAGTGCTGCCAGCTCCAATGGCGCTCAGCCTTCCCCGCCGGCCTCAGGCTCTCAAGTACAAGCTGGAGGTCTGCCAGACACTAGCTCCGTCTCAACAATTTCCTACAGTACACGCATGTCCCGGTCCTCAACGCCGCCGACAGAGCTTTCCAGCCCACCAGACTCCCCGGTACTCGCCCCCATCATGGACACCGCAGAGCTGCTCCGTCGTCGGCAGCAATCCGACACCGCTTCGGCCGAGATTGGCAGGCGCATGCTCAGAGGCTGGGCCATGCTCGCAGATGAATGCCCCAATCCTGACTGCTATGGTATCCCCCTCGTGCGCCCCCCAAAGACCCAAGCTACTATCGACCCGAGGAAGGCGAGTATAACCCGCGATATGAACCCCTCCTCGTGCTCAGACCTAGGGAATGCAGGAATGCGTGATCTGCGGCATTGTATATGTGGACGAGAATGACGCTCTAGGCCGGGATCGCCTGGTGCCTATACAGCCTCTGCCCTCTCCGTCAGACACCTACCGTCTACCGCCCCCTGCTGCCGCCGGTACGTCCTCCACGCGGACGCCTATTGATCAAGGGAAAGGGAAGGCGAGAGCTACGGCCCCTCCGGCTGTGGTAAGCGGCCCCCTGGTCACTTACGGTGTAGTGATTGACTTCGTCGTGTAGGATGCACCGTTATATCACCCCCCAGAAGCACAGCCAGAGTCGTACATTAGATCAGAACCCGAAGTTCCTGTGGGTGCTCGACTGGTCGCACTGTCCACAAGTCACTGAGCCATCCTTAGCTCCCACGTATCTCCACGGCCTCTGCGCTCCAGATTTCTGCACGCTCCCTCGAGCAGTCCCTTCTGGCGCTCTCGGCACGTTTGGATAGCCTCTCCGCGGGCCCTATCCTGGACCCAGCGCCGATCGGCCAAACGGCGGATACGATCGCCAAAGTCTCGCAAGCTCTCACTCAAGTCAAGCAATTGCTCTGGAGCGAATCCCAAGCGCGGATCGCCTAGGAACCCTGCGCCCACACGCAAACACACCCATGATCATATGCTCTTCGGCTCCCAGTTAGGTGAGCTACTTTTGCAGAATCCGTGACCAACAAGGTAACCAACAGAGCCGTTTGGTTTGATGCGCAGCGTACCCAGCGTCGACGTAGTGTCAGGGTCTGGTCAGGAGGATGCAGTTCCTGAGATGCCGTTCGGTGGCATGCCAGGTTTGTATATTTCGGTGTATAGGCCGTTGGCACGGTTTGTATCAAAGCATGCGCGTAAGCCGCGTTTTGGGACATCACGACTGCGCGGAACATAACGCACGCGCACTCTGACAGACTGTGCTCGCCCATCTCGCGTTCCTGCGCTTTCACAGACCTCGCACACCTGATGCGGCGTAGCTGCACCTATCTGCAGCGCGATTAGCAGGTAGGCTCCGGGGACTCGAGAACTCGGAGCGAGCGGAGACACGTATGCTCAATGAATCTGCGAGATGGGCTCTTCTCCGCCCCTTCTTCTCGTGCGCGGTAACCTCATGCTCTCCATGCTGCTCGCTATAAGACTGCCTCCCCGCTCCGGGCTGCTGCTCCCCAACTGTTCCCACATTCTTTGCTCGTGCGTAGACCCCAGCAGCAGTCCTAGTCGTCGCTCGGCAGAGCGTCGTCGAATGCAGGCATTCAAGTAGACTTCGTCTTCCTACCACCGCATCTCCACTTTACTATTCGTTTCCTTTCGTATACCATTTCTACGACTCTTCAGCACTTCGTTCGACATGCCTCGCCTCTTCCCCAGCCTTGGTCGGTCATCGAAAGACCGTGGTGCGTACGGCCAATACGAGGGGTATGATGCTCCCTATGGCTATGACCATGGGTACCAAGAGCAGGAGCCCCGCCATAACCGCTCCGCTTGGAGCAAGGTCCTTTCCAGAAAGTCGACAAAGAGGGTATGTTGTCTCAAATTCTCAATTGGAGCGCCAGCTGACGGATGCGCTACTCCAGAACCGATACATCCGGGATGACGATGTACGTGCTCGACTGCACTCCTGACGGCTTGAGTGTTCAGGTGCTGACACTTTTCAATCACAGGGAATGCACAACCCCATGGGCGGATATCGCACGACCGTTGAAGACTACCCCGAAGACCCCCGCACGCTCGTCCCGGGCATGCCCACCGACGAAACGCAGTCCTTCGAGGAGCTACTCTCGGGGCGGCACAGCGACACCGCGATTCCGCTCGTCCAGCGCGAAAGCTCGCTCTCGCGCATCCAGCACGCGTTCGCGGACAACGGCACATATGCGCCGGCGCTTTCTGCCGCTCCGTCTGCGTCACACGGGCATGGATATGGGGCGCCGTTCTACGCGCCGCAGCCGATTCCTGCTATGAGCCCGCACCAGCGGCAGCAACTGCACCAGCGCGAGCACGAGCCGCATCTGTCGGCAGTGCACGATCTGCACCAGCCGGCGATGGTGATGAACAATACGGTCCCGATGCAGGGCGTCCGCGCGGATATCGTGCACCATTCGGCCTCATACCCATCCCATGAGCGTGACCATCGGAGGCACAGGGAGAGGGAGCGCAGTGCTCCGCCGAGGGTGAGCTTTGGAGGATTCGGGGCAAGTGACGGCAGCATTTGCTAACTGCTTGTTGTGCAGTCTTACAGGGACCATCCGGCGTACTGGGAAGAGCCCCTCGAGTCGAGCGAAGAGCCACCGGTGGTTGTGGTTGTAGAGCACGGCAAGAACGGGAAGAAGGACAAGTACTACATCATCCCTGGAGGCGCACCAGTGATCTTTGAGGACGAAGACGGAAACGAGCTGACGCGGTACGCAACCCCAGCTCAAGAGAATGTTCTTAAAGTGCTGATAGCTGCATTGTGTGCAGAGTGGGAGACTTCAGCGGGAGGTATAAGCCGCCAAGACGTCCACGCCCGGTGATCGTGCAAGACCAGTACGGAAGGGAGATTTGCAGGTTGGATAGTCTCCTCTCAACCAGGAAAGGCGACAGCTAATGCTTCCTCGCAGGGCTGGCTTCAGCCACGACGATCACATCTCGGTCGGGAGCCGCTCCAATGGCGACCGTTCACCGCGCAGCGGCGGGAGCAGCAGGTCTGACCACCGCGGCCGTTCGATACATCGCTCGCATGACCAGAGGTAGGCCTCAACAATGCTTACTGTGCCCTTGCTCGTCCTGACCCGAAGGGTAGCAGGGTAGATGCCACGCGTCATGCTGGGTCGTCTCACTCTTCTCGCGCTTTTGCGCATGACTCTTACCACAATGACCCACACTACCAGTATGTCGCTCTAGGGTGTGCTGATCGTAACGAAGTACTGAAGCGGTTCACGTCTCAGATCTTCGCGACCGCGAGCTGGCACTAGTTCGTCGCGGGACGGACCTGAGGTCTACTATGTAGATCCTCGCAAGGACCGTAGTGGACGTTCTGGGTATGTTCTGTCCTGCTCAGTTCTATTCAAGCTGACCAAAAACGATCAGGAGGCGCAGCGAGAGCTCTAGCGACACACTGGTCCGCGCAAGCCCCCGGGACCACCACTCTGGCTCGGGTCGTAGCCACAGGACTCGGGAGTACGACTCGGATTCGCGCGAGCGAGAACGCGGACGCGAATACTACCAGCGAGACCATCAATCTTCACGGCGACGGTGAGTATATGCTCTGTAGGACCCTCCCCGTCCCGCGAGGAAATCTTGGCCGACGCGACTACCAGCAGGGGCAGTCCGCGTTCGCGAAGTGACTCCTACGATTATGCTTATGACTACGACTACGACGACCGGCGCGGGCGCGACCGCGATAGGGACCGGTACAGATACAATGACCGATATGATTATGATGACTGAAGTCTTCGAGCTTGGTTAGGATGACTGGGACTATGCTTCTCCTGTTTGCTGGCGGACAGTGGAAGGAGGACGATAGGCTCGTATAAACACGCAGAACATGCCGCATGCACTGTATGATATCTACACTATAGCACTCGTGATCCCCTGTACTATCAAAGACAAATGCAGGTCGAAGCGCATACGAAGGGTGGCGAAAAGTACACAACAATCATCGCCGGCCACCCGTTCCACGACCGCCTCTTCCCCTTCCCCTCCCCCTCCCTCTGCCACGACCCCGGCTAAAGCTCATGCCTTCCACGGCGCTGATCTCGTTCTTGCCCAGTCGTAGAATACCGTCCTTGAACGATCCAACGCCCATCCGCAGTCCTTTCTCGCGCTTCTTGCTCTTAGGTTTGGACAGCGGCGTGGCCTCCGCATCGTATAACGCCTTGAGCGTCGGATGGTAGTTGCCTAGTTGCTTCGCCTATCGGACTGTCGTGAGACTTCTCCAGCAAGTCACAGGGAAGGAGTGTGCGTACCTCCTCGACCTTCCTCTCGTGTCGCTCTTTCTGCTTCTCCAAGAGGCCGTCGCAGACACGTTTTGCCGCACGCTTGCGCTCTGCCTGCCGGACAGCCGCCTCGCCTTTGCCGAGCTTCACCTTTCCAGCTGCTTCAAGAATGCGTCCTTCGAGAGCCTTCTTGCGTTGCCCGGGCTTCAAGTCCAGATCTGGATTCAGTGATCCGGAGAGAAGCTGGGTATGCACGAGTCGGTGGAGGAGAGCATCATTTTGTGCATTCGTCCTGTCGGCACGGAGGTTATAAATCTCCCGAGCGGTGCACAATAGTGGTCTTGGACATACAAATCGTCGTCGTCTTCATCAGTGGTATTTTTCTTCTTTGACGGTTGGGTCGCGTCTTGCGTCAATTTAGAGACTTTGGAGGACTAGTGTTGAGGGTGAGCTCGAGGAGAGTTGGGATTATATCATGCGCTTTGCATGCTCACCCACCATGAAACCAGATTTCAACTTCTTTGTTGGAACCATCGCAGATGTCCCGGCTTCTGAGAAGACCACGACGTCCGGCAGCTTCTGTTTATTCTGACTGGTCGATTGAGTATCGTAGCGGAAGTCATCGTCCTCTGGATCTGACTGAGCTCTTGCACATCGAGAAGGGAAACGTGAAACTCGTACCATCCTCTTCTCCTTCCTCCTCGCCTTCATCGTCACTGGCTCCAGACAACGAATCATCATTGCTCTCGTCTTCCTCGCTGCCCGAGCTATGTCCGATTCCGGTCCACTCCTCCTCTTCTTCGGAGTCATGCTCCTGCTTTTTCGCTTTCTTCCTCTTCCTATCCGAGACAGCTTGAGGCGACTCCTTGCGCTTTCCGATTACGACTGGGGAATCGAAGGACTGCAAGAACTGTTGACCGTGGGCCTCCAAGAGCTTTAGCAAATCTTCACTTGACATGGCGGCCGCCCAGCGTAATACAGGAGGAAAGCGAGGACAGAAGCAGATCAGCAAGCCTAACGGTCCCAACGCCAAGTATAACTAGCCGATAGCCCGAGGTGGAGGGCGATATATGGAGGAGTAGTGGTCGGGAGGAAGGCACTCAAGCCTGAGACGGCAGACTGCAGTGGACCTACAACTTGAATAGACGCCCGTAACAGTAGGCGCGCATAACGCCCTTGTCACGTGTACAGTCACCGACGTAGGCCACGTCGCGTGTGCTGGTCTCCAGCCACCGCCGCCACTTTCCACTCCTCCTCGTCGTGCCCGGACTTGCGTTCGTCAACTGCGAACTTGCCTGTATCGTGCTGCAGCTTGCTCTGACTGGATGCCGCTTCACGATGTCCTCCGCCAGCGATTCCAACCGCTCACTTCCGCGGTGACCTCAAACCGCATATTCCTCTACTCCGTCTTCAGCACTTTCGCCGTAGCTGCCACCATCGCGAACGCATGCCGTGCTCACAGCAACTTCTACTCGGTCTCTATCTATCTCTCCAAGAGTAGTCGCAGCGTTCTGGTACGTGTCTAGCCTACTCCTCCGACCTCCCCGGCCAACAGTTCGCAGGTCCTCGCCAACTTCGGCTTCCTCTGTGCACTCCTATGCGGCCGCATCTTTCAGCGGATATTCTTTGGCACGCTACAGCCTCGTGAGGTTGAGGTACATCTTCTGGCTTCCTGTTCTCTTCCTCTCCTCAACTTGTCCCTCCCAGCGCCTCTACGACCAAACATGGATGTTCGTCACCGAGTCCCTCCTCGCCTTCACCATATTCCGTGATGAGTTCGACATACCCTTCCTCCTCGTGTTTGGTTTCCTTCTCTTTGTCAAGTGCTTCCACTGGCTCATGGCAGACCGCGTTGAATCGGTGAGTAACCCGTGTCTGCTGCCCGCTGCCGTCCTGATCTCTGTCTTCTCAGATGGACCAAACTCCTTATCCTGGCCCTCCCTCTCTCTTCCACATCCGTATCAACGCCCTCTTCATCGTCCTCTGGGCCATCGATATAACCATGTTTGCCTTCGCCGTCGAAAGCACTTTGGCCAATGGCGTAGGCGGTATGGTTTTGTTCGCAAGCGAGGCGAGTCCCTTTCACATATGCGTATCTGGCAGCGTGACTAAGTCTCCGAGACAGTATGCCATCCTCCTCGCTAGTTCTCTCAACGCCATGCTGCGCTATGCCCTCTCCATCCTCGATTTGCGCAGGGCTCGTACCCGTGGAGGCGAGAACGCCCCGCCATGGGAGAACAAGAGCATGTACATATTCTACATCGAACTCCTCACCGGTCAGTACTGGTTCTCGTCATCCTCGTCCACTCGCCTTGCCCATTCCTGGCTGACCAATGCATGTCTTGTCAGATTTCCTCAAGCTGGCGACGTATATGACATTCTTCATGATCATCTTAACCTTCTACGGTCTCCCGCTGAACATCATTCGCGATGTATTCGTCACTGCGCGCTCGTTCATCACCCGTCTACGTGCCCTCGTCCGCTATCATAACGCAACCCGCGATATGGACCGCAGGTACCCTGATGCAACCGAGGCCGAGCTTGCGGAGATGTCAGATCGGACCTGCATAATCTGTCGCGAGGAGATGCAGTCTCGCAACGCGCCTGCCCAACCCCAGAACGCAGCTAACGGCGACCAACAGCAGCAGCAGCAGCAAGCACCGCCGCCCCCTGCTGATGGCCCCAACATGACGCCTAAGAAGCTACCGTGTGGGCACATCTTTCACTTTCAGTGCCTCCGATCCTGGCTTGAGCGCCAACAGAGCTGCCCTACCTGGTAAGTGGCCGCTGACTCCTCAAGGATTCATGCACTATCGTCAGATTTAACGTACCTGGTGTATTCAGCCGGCGCACGGTTCTGGACAACAATGCACCACAGCATGCCCGACAAGCGCAAGGTCAAGGCCAAGGTCAACCTCCACCCCCTCGTCCGGGTGCCGCTCCTCTACCCGGAGCTGCACTGCAAGGCCAGCCGGGTGTTGCCGCCGCGGGGAACGGTCCCCTGGGGTGGGTTGGACGCTTCCTTGGTGTGCCGCAGGCGCCTGTGCTCAACGGTCAGTTTCCCGGGGTGCAAGGTCAATTCCCTCCAGGCGCGCCCCAAGCTCCCTTCCAACAGCACGCGTTACCCAACGGCTGGGGCGGCGCACCCGGACAAGCACCGCCGCTTGCATTTTACGATCCCGTGCGCGGGTGGCAACAACCTCCCCCGCCGCCGATGCAGCAGCCCCCGGTGTTCAATGGCTTCTATGGCCCTGGGCAGGTGTGGCAGCCATGGGGTGACCCGCGCTTGTTGGGGCAGCAGCCGCCTGCGCCTGCGCAAGTCCAGCCTGTCGCAGAGCAGCAGCAGGAGCAACAGCAACCTGAACACTCTGCTACAACACCGCCGGCGCAGGCTGGGCAAATCCCGCGTCCGCCATCAGTCCCAGCACCGACGGCCCGTCAGACCGCTGATTCGCAGGCGCCGACTCCTACTCCAACCTCCCCGCCGTTGTCTGAATCGACCGCTGCGGACGAGACCGCTGCGGATGCACGACGCGCCGCTGCCCTGGCTGCATTGCGGCGTCTGAACCCGTCTACGACGGCGCCACAGACGGATGGTCCGACGGAGTCAAGTTCGAGCGGTCGCTCTGCAGATGCTACCACTTCTGCGGCATCGGAGGGCCCGTCCTCGACATCTTCACCGTCCACGGCGGCTGGGGCGGGACCTTCTGCGACGGCTACGGCTCCGCCCGTGCCTGCAGCAGAACCTGCTGGACAACAGCCTCCGGCTGGGCCATCTACTCTGCCCGCCCTCATCCCGCTTTACGATACGAGCATCGTCCAACCGACGCGCGTGCCGGGAAGCAACCCATACTACGCTCCTTACACCCACTACTACCGCAGTTCGACGACGCGGCCCCCGCCTCAGTCTTCGTCCCAGCGCTCCTCCGCGTCTACCCAGACCTCCCACAACCAAGTGCCGCGTTCTGCGCGTGCAGGTCCCGGCGGGTCGCGTACTCCGCTGGGAATACTGCCGCCGACGGTGACGGACGAGCAGCTTGCGCGGCTTGACCGGCTGACTAGGGAGGCGATCGACGAGCGACTCCGCGTGCTCGAGGGCGTGTCGGGCGCGATTTACAGGTGCATGGAGGAGCTCACACGAGTCCGCAGTGTGCTGCCGCCGGCGGCCGCGCGGAGAGCTGCTGCTGGGGCACAAACGCAGACTCGGGATGTGCCCTCGACGTCCACTTCGACGTCCTCACCGACGCATATGTCGAGCGTGGACTCGTCTAGTGCGCAGACAGAGAGCGCGGGCGCCGGTTCGAGTACGAACCGCAAAGATGCGACACACGAGCCACCATCCGCGTCGCCGGGGAGCACGACGCCGAGCGAAGAGGAGTCTCTGCTATCGGACGAGAATGGAGATGCGGCGGCGCCAGAGCCGGAGGCTCGCGAGGGTGTCGCTACTGATTAGAAGGAGAGTGTTCCGGCTGCTTTCGACACGCTATGTAATCATCGTAGGTGGGATGTACAATACCAATTTGTCGCACACGCGGTTCCGGAGAACGTAGTACCAGGATGGAAGATACCGCCAGCCTGAGGTGCCGGACACTGGCCCCACAACAGAGTCATTGATAGTGCCCCAGTATCTGTCGAAATTCCACTTGTCTATCGGTGCGTAGCATTCGAAGGCCGTGTGCCGCGGCAAGAACGTACGGAGGAGCGTGCACTGTGAATCATAGGCGCTCGATGCACAGGCTACAGCGAGTCCGACGCGCCGTGGCGCGGTGGCCGAGAGGCTGCTTGCTTGACCACCGTCCACGCCCTATATACACTGAGCTCGATAGCCAATACCGCACTGATACAGCATGGGGAAGAATCGCAAGGAAGCTCGTGCCAAGCAGCACGCTGCCGAGGAAGCGAGCAAAACGACCGCGGTGGACATACCTGAGGACGAGCAGTGGCGGATCATCAAGGAGACTGGCATCCTCAAGCAAGTCTCCTCTGGGGCAGCCACCAAGAACGGTGCACAAGCAGAAGGGGAGGAAGACGAGGACTACGAGATCTCCCCGCTTGCAGACGAGATATTCCGCGCATTGTATCTTGTGATACCTATGTCGTTCATGCTCTTGCTGATGGAAATGTACGTTCGTCAATTGTATCGTAGGTTCGATTGGCTTATGCTATGTATTGTAGCTTGGTACATTACCAGTATGGGAGGAAACCGTCCTACGAGGCTCTGTGGGACCGTATGCTCCCCGGAGTGCCCAGTACGTATGAACAGTGTTGTACGTGAACCTCACTCACAGGTTGCGTGGTTCGCAGTCATCGCCGTATTCGTCTTCTACAGTGAGTTCAGGTGATACCAAGTACGATCCTCATTGAACGCCTTTACCTTGTAAGCGAACCGTTACAAGGCCGACAAAAGGATGCAAGCAGCCCTCTTCTGGCTGTCCTGTATTGCTGGGATGCGGATGGTCTGGTTGCTCAACCGTGGCAACTGGCTCACAGTCATGCGACAGGTCAGCATCTTATGAGGCCCTGTAAGCAAATATGCCAACTGACGCGAACATGTAGAGCCCACCGATCGCCACGGCTTGGATATACGCCATAGTGCAGCTCAACCTCGGACCCGCCGTTCTGAGCCTCCTTGTGGCCTGGTTCTATCTGTGGTACAATGAATTCAAGCTGACGCTCTGAGCATGCCGGACGTCACTCCTCGGACATTTTTCTTTCTCGTATTACGATGGCCCCCCCGTGGCCTAATGGTATGTATTCCGGGCGAGTGGCTCGTGTAGAGCGAAGACTACATACAAGGCGAGATGAAGAGAAGGGGCGGATGTATGCTCGATGATACGCCGCATTACGTGTTGCGTCCTTGGACACGCGCGGTACCTTTTACGAGCCCCTAGTACTTCGAGAAGTAGAGGTGCCAAGGGAGTTTGCGAAGACCCCCATGGCTAAGTTTGCTATATGCTCAGTAATACGCCACTACGCGGACGTGGGCTTCGACGCGCAGGGCACCTTGTATGAGCAAATGAGTTGCGACAGGCCGCGAGGGCAGAAGGGGGAGCCTAGCGGAAGGAGTGTCGCGTTCTGTTGCTACACATTAGTATACAAGCCAGTGATATATAGGTACAACATGAGGAGTTCGGGCGCTCATACGCCCTCTCCCTCGTCGAGCTCCTTGGCTAAAGAATCAACTTTACTCTAGAGACGATCATGGCATGTTAGCGGGGAATGATTGAACGAATCCTGGACCACGTACACGATATGTCCTGTTCCTGCCCTCAAGTTGGGTCCGTAGTACTCTCAACTGCCAACGTAGTCGACGTCCGACCCTCAGCTGGATGGCATCTTTGTGTTTGTCCAGTCGCTCGACAAATGCCCGGTATACGCGGTCGTCCCTTGCGAAGTAGTACGCCTGCAAGCCGTCATGGTGAGTTCGGGATGATGCTCCGATGTACGCAAGTGTACGCACCGGTAATGGTTCTCCCTGCACCACCTGCAGCACGAGTGACCATGCGGCCATCATGACCAGGTCAGCCGTGGCGTTAGCAATGCTAACCAGCCGCATTAGACATCGAAGCCCAGACAAACAGCCAGGGGTACTCACTAGTCCTCTAGAGATGCTATGAAGTCCGCCTTGCCGAGACTCTTCGTCGCGAAGCTGCGAACGGCTTCTTGCGCTTCATGGACGGGCTTGCCTGCCGTGCCTTGGCGCAACGCCACAGCAGTGTCGGCAGTTTGTAGAGCTATCCACGAGTCACCCTCGCTCATGATCAACGTCTGCAGGAACGACGCCATCAGGTCCTTCTGTTGTTTCTGCAACCCGAAGTCGATGGCAGTCTTGAGATTGATCCCTACAGTATCATGAGCATAACATCACAACCAAAAGTAGCGGACGAACATACGCAACATTTTCAGGAGCTTCTTCGTTTCCGGCTTCTCGAGATCCTCATCCTGCAGATTGTTGATGTACCGAGAGAAAGCGCCCAGCAGGACTATCGCCATGTCCGTATGCTCTATTCGCATGGCATGGATGAGTGGAGTGACATCTCCAGACTTCTGCACGAGACTCTGAGGGCATGATATCAATTAGTTCGGCCTCTGAGCTTTGAGGATGTACACTTACCTGGAACGAGCGGTCACGGACTTCCATTAGGAACATAATGTCTTTCCGCTCTATTGCACGCATAATCTCGTATGGCTGAGAAGCATTCTTAGTGCGTAATGATAGTGAAGATCATGACGAGCTAACCTCGGGTGCCTTCCAGGGTCCGTCACGCCGGCTCTGCGATGTCGTCCGTAGCATCTTCGCCGCCGAGAAAGCTGCAGGTAGCGCGTCGAGGAAAGACTTTCGCTTTGACTTGGGGCTTGCCGCAGGAGAAGTCGGAGGAGACTTCTCCTCTTCCGCTTGCTGCGGACTTGGTGGCGGTGGTATTTCCAGCGACTTGCGGATGCGCTCGAGCTCAGCCTCTACGGCTTTCGGCGCCACCCTCTGTGCTTCTCGCTGCAGAAAGCCTTAACGTTGCTGTCGGTACCGGCGATCATGGGGATTGTACTAGAACTCACCTGAACTGGGAAGACGAGCTGGCAGACATGGGTCGGATGGCGAACGTTCACGAGTTGGTCCTGTCGGGGTACTGGGACGCGACACGGCTTCGTCCTCAAAATCCTTTGCGGCTACATAGGTCACCATGGGTGCGTTGTTGAACATCGTCGGTAGAGCCGCCACGAAGTATGGTAAGGGTATATGATGTCGGTCCGGTTACACGCTGAGACGGCGCTTTGTATACGAGAATGGCTTCCTTGGTGGATACAGCATGCAGAGGGTATCACAAGCGTCCAGGTTAGGAAGAGCAGGTGTGGTCCGAAGACAAGTTACGAGGCAGTGTCATCCTTGTCTCCGTGAAGCTGGTCGAGGCGGTTCAACTTCAAGGCAAATGACGGAGTTCGTTGCAGCGGGAGCACACAGACGGAAGCGCCCGTGTGCCGTTCCCGGCAAACCGCCCCGATGCTCCGGACGTGCGCGGTGTCCTTCCGAAATTTCGTCCGCGATCGCTCTCGTTTCCTATGTTTCGGTTAATGTTTCGGTCCATCTCTACCTTGCCCGCCCTCCGGCAGGCCAGACCATCACGACACTTTCATGCCTGCAGAGTCGTGCTTGCGCAGGCGCAACGACAAGCTGGCTCTACGTCAAGTGCTCAAGATGCGCCCATTGTGCAGTATGTGAAGAGGAAGGTCGAGGAACGGCGGAGGCTTCAGTCTGAGGTGCGCTGTTGACTGTTACTCCCAATACCCCATTTCGTGACACACCCTCCAGCTCTCTGAGGACGCGCTGTCAGAGGAGGACATACGACGAGTTAGGAAGATCAGAGAGCTTGAACCTCTACAAGAAGCTTGGGCAGAATGGAATCGGGCGAGACAGGTCAGTGCACCGCTGCATACACTCCTTGTACTTTCTGACCGCAAGCATTGCAGTAGTCTCTGGAGGAGACGCTGCCTCTACTGAACGATCCCGATCCGACCATGCGAAGCATGGCTGAAGAAGACTACGCAGCTCTGTCGGAGAACATGAACAACCTAGTCGAGAACACCTTCCCTGCACTCCTCGTACCACCCTCTCACACCGGTCACCTCTCAGCTATCATTGAGCTCCGAGCTGGCGTCGGAGGCTCCGAGTCCGCTCTCTTCGTGGCAGACCTCGTGCGGATGTACACTCGCGCCGCACAGTCTATGGGTTGGGACGTCAACCTGGTTAGCAGTAACATCCTCGAGACGGGCGGGATGAAGGACGCCATAATGGAGGTCAAAGGGAAAGGTGTCTACGACGCGCTGAGATGGGAAAGCGGCGTCCACCGAGTGCAGAGGGTCCCTGCTACCGAAGCCAGCGGGCGAGTACATACGAGTACTGTTAGCGTCATGGTATGTGGTTTACGCCCGCTCATTCTGCAAGCGTCTTACTTTGGTGTATAGGTACTTCCCTTAGCCGAAGAGGCCGAGTCGAACTCATCGGACGACGATATCATAAAGATGGACGAGATCAAGTTGGAAGTCATGCGGTCGAGAGGCGCGGGCGGCCAGGTGCGTTGTGCTCCTAGACTGATTGCGAGCACCATACTCAGGGCGTGATACAGCACGTCAATAAAACGGAATCTGCCGTACGTTTGACCCATATACCGACGGGAATCACTGTATCGATGCAGGATGAACGTAGTCAACACCAGGTACGGTTTTCTCTGATGGACAAGCAGCACATGTTGCTCAAAGAATGCTAGAATCGACGGCGAGCCTTTCAAGTTTTGCGAGCGCGCCTCATGGACCGAAAGCTGAATCAGGAGATGCTTGACCGGCGAGATATGCGACGAAGCCTCGTGCGCAGCGCAGACCGAAGCGAGAAGATCCGGACATATAACTACGCCCAGGTAGGCGTCTTGTAAGTCCCATAACTCATAATTCGCTCACGCCTTTTCTCAGGACCGGGTGACGGACCATAGACTGGGGATGTCGTTGAAGAACCTAACGTCAGTCATGGACGGTGATGGACTGCAAGACTTCATTAGGGCCCTGCAGCAGCGACATCACGACGAGATACTGGAGGAAGTCTTGGCACAGCAGTAGACTAGATGATGCGCATGCGCTTAGGGTTGACCTACACTACTCTTCAACACCGCAATCAGGCCCTCTTCGAGTATTCCTGGATGTGCTTCGCATAGATGGATGCTTTATCTCCACTCACTTTGCTCAGACATGTTCGCGTCACCCGGTCCTACAAGTGCAAAGCATGCTCACATGGCTTCATGACCGTAATCCTCCCACAAGGAGCTGCGGTAGTGATATCGGAACGTAGTTCAACTGGCGCCCATACCGTATGTGCCCATGCTGTGGGCGCCTGTCAATGTTACATACTACCTATACGCCGTCCTCTTTCGGAAAGCCCTGTTCCCTCCGCCGGCTTCTGTAGTGAACATAGTACAGATCTGTAGGTGCCAAGGATAGTGAGAGTGACGCGAGAATGACTGACACGAGCTACTCTCAGGCTCGGACATCCCGTCGAAGGTGCGAACAGGGCGCATTCGAAACGTCCTTCTTCAAGTTAGCCTTGACGCACCAGCCTGCACCTTCACCTTCTTAGCATGCTGAACCTCTGGAAAGAAGCGTCTGAGAAGGCAAACGCTGCCCACGGGAGCGAGGCCGCCGTCAACGGTAGCAAGCGCAGTCAATCCCGAGACGTCGAACACCAACCTAAAAGGCGCAAACTGGAAAGCCACCCGACTGCAACGAATGGGATGTCTTTGTCTGGCCAGGCAAATAGAGAGTTACCCCGACCTATCATCTCTGCTGACGAGGCGTTCACGCGACTGAGCGAACAGAATGGTAGGCTTCGGGCGTAGGCCCTGCTCTCATACACAAAGCAATTGACTGACATGCCGAGAAATCCAGTCATAGCTGTCACCGAGAGCCATGAAGGTATGCGCCTCACAGCCGCCGTTGCTGAGTGGTTACTGACTGTGCTTCAGAGAAGCTGAACTTGTTGCGGTCCATCATCGGACAAAGCATCGCCACGCACAAGTCCAGCAGAGCCGTGAACGGATTGCAAGGTCATCGCTTCGTCTTGTTCATCGTGGAGTAGGTTTACTGTCTACTCTCCTGGAGACTGTTCACACTCATGGAAAGCACGAAGTGACAATCTCTCTATCGGGGAGTATGCAACAGAACTAGAAAATGAGGACTTCACGGTAGGAGCGTACACCGTCGCATTGCATTCCTCCAACGTGAACGAGTGGCCGAGTGTCGTCTACAATGACATCGTCGTCACTGCTGCTAATGTATGTCCTCGAACTCTCCTTCGCCGAGCCTGGGTGACTCATACATCCGCAGATGCTCCTCGACTCGCTCGCCGATGGGGACGTCAAACTGTCTCAAGCACACCTGATCGTCATCAGCGACGCACAGAGACTCATAGCCATGCAGGGTCCCCACCCTGTCACGAAGCTGATGACGGACTTCTATGCCAAGATACTGGAGCCTCCTCGAGTCCTCGCAGCAGTCACCAGTGCACCCGACCGCTGGGCCTCTCTGAATCTCTCGCGGCTCGAGATCGTTTTCCGCGCTCGGTCCTTCTTTCTCGCGAACAAGGCTGTTGATGCTTGGTTTGGACCCCTGGAGCTCGTTGTAGAGTATGACGCCTACGCACCAGCTCAGTCTGACCCTCCTATGGCTGTGAAGCTACGAGAGGCGGATCCGACTGGCGTGTTCTTGCGGCCTCGCCACTTCCGCAGGGCACATCGTGTCCTGCAGCAGCTCGGGCCCTTTGCCAGCAACCTGTACTTGAAGACCGTCTTGGTCGAAGTGACGGAATCGACCGTGTCTTCGACACAAGACGCTGCTGCCGCCGCTCACTCCAGGCTTCGTGACTTGCTGAGGGACTGGCCAACGGAGAACTTGGATGCGAACCTGAACTCGTCTTCATGTAATGTGACTCCGAAATTGGTGAAGCTATTGGAGGTTCTATCGGCTTACGAGGAACATGGCAAAGCTTTCCGAGGTATTATCGTCGGTATGTCTGAATCGTGTGTTTCCAATGCTTCAAGACCTATATAGGCACCATTCACCAGTCAAGGACAGATCCGTAGCACGGGTTATGGCGCGAATCTTGCAAAGTCCCGAGACTCGACTCCCTTTCATCCGAGCGTCCGAAGTTCGTCATGACGTACTCAACAACGAGAGCTATCAGGTGCGATGAGATGTGAGCAGCACATTCGCGTAGATACTCACGTCCTCGCGCAAATAGCTGGAGTTGCGTCATTCCTTCGAGGAAGGACAGCAGAACCTGCTGATTTTGACCAGGTCCATGGAAGATGTGGAGCCCATGCCAGCGTCCACGGTCATAAGGTCTGTCCTACGTTGGCTCCCTAGTCTTCACGAGCATTCGCTGACGCGCATACGTTCAGCTACGACCTCTACGAAGACCAGCTCGCGTACGCGTACAGTCAAGCTCGCAGCAAAGGGAGGCATAGTCACTTGATCCACATGGCGGAGAAAGGCAACAACGAGCATAGACGGATCCTCAACCATGTCGAGAACGTGGATGCGGACTTGCGCCGTTGGATCGCTGGCTTCGTCCGAGGCGACATCAAGGAGATGCCACCGAAGTCCATGCGCAGTGCGGTGGAACAATGTCTCTCCGACAGCGAAACGGAGGATGGAGACGAGTTCATCTTGGACCCCACCACCAGCGCGCGGCTGTACAAGGTAGATGCGGAGGCAGCCATATACCGGTTCGTCGCAAGCCTGGAGGAGCAAATTGCCTCGGGGCAGGCATCCTCTGCTATCTCCTTGGAACAGAACACTGGAGATGGCATGCAAGAACGCTACCGCTCCACGGTGTCGCTCCCGAAGAGCACAGGTATATCTGACGTCGTTGGACCCTACTGCGCTACAAAAGCGCAAGCGCGGCGGGAGACGTTCTATCGCGCATGTCAAGAATGCGTACAGAGGGGACTCATGGACTACCGTCATTTCCCGCAGCCTCAGTGGCAACCGCCGCGGCTGTCCTCGCAGTCAGGCGAAGACGTGCCGCAGGACGTGAAAACAGCTAACACTTCCTCGGCTACCCACGGATACCCGCGCAAGTTCCCGGACTTCTGGACGAATTCGCAGCAGTACACTGTGACCACGCTCTACCCGACCGTGGTCATCCCCGACGACCTCACCGGCCAGCCTCATGCCCCAATTGTTCTCCTCACAAGAGCACCTCTTCCCCAGGTTCCGGACTTCGTGTTGTTCTTCTCTGGGTCACGGGCCACGACCCATTTCTACAGGGGAGCGCCTTTCAATGTCGACTCTGCCCAGCTCGACGCCCTCCGCGGCTACACGAACCGAGTCGTACGGTCTCTCCTGAACAAGCCCTTCGACTGCCCTACAGAGAACTGGCTATGCTTCTTCGCCCCGCTCAAAACGTCCTGGCAGCCACTCTCCGGCGCGCAAGGCGCGCGGTGGTCACAGCTGCCTGTCGGAGAGCACATCCCGTGGGACGCAGTGCAGCTCGCGGCGGACTACTTCGCAGTGCCACTGTACAGCAACTTGACGTCGTTGGACGACAACGCCCGGGACGCAGTCGTTCAGGATCGCAACGTCGAGTTCACAAACCGCCATTTCCTCGTGAAGGTCCGGCATGACCTCACGCCCCTCAGCAAAGCCGACGACAGCCCGGTATGCCTTCGTACGCCTCTCCTGTGTCACGGTCACCTGCTGACACGAGCGACAGCGCGAGGCCGAGTATCCCAACTTTTTAGAGTATTGCAAGGCTCGCCGGAAGGACTTCCCAGGGCTGGAGGACGAGAAGCAGCCGATGGTCGAAGTGACGGCTGTCCCAGGCATCGTCAACAACCTGCACCCTATGTCTGCGCCTCCCACGCCTTCGCCTCGGCCACCGCTGAAGTGTGAGTCCCCGATGTCTTCCAAATATGCACCTGCTCACTGTCCCGCAGACCTCATCCCGGAGCTCACGTACAAATTCACTATCCCCGCCAGGTGAGCCCAGACATCAGTCTTTCACACGTATATGCACGTAACACAGAGCGCTGACCGGCCCTTCAGCACATTCCGCACCCTCTGGCTCCTACCCTCGATCCTGACGAAGATCGACAGCTACCTGCTCGTCAAAGAGCTCGACGCGAAGCTCTTCCACCACACGATCTCGGAGCCGCATCTCCTCGTCGCGCTCTCTACCCGCGCGGCATGGACGGACGCCAACTACGAGCGGCTCGAATTCCTCGGTGAGTCCTCCACCCCTTCCCCTCCTCCTATCCGTGCCATGGTACGAACACCGACACGCTCTGTCCGGCATTCAAGGCGACGCCTTCCTCAAAGTCGTCGCGTCAAACTACCTGTACGTCACGATGCCCACCGCGGGCGAAGGCGCGCTGCACCACGCCCGGCAGGGCATCATCGGGAACAAGGTCCTGCACGAGTGCGCGATGCGCGTGGGCGTGTGCCCGTACGTCCAGCACAAGCGCTTCGTCGCCAAGCTCTGGCGGCCGCCTTGCCTACCGACCGCCGCCGCACCACCACCTCCGCCCGCTCAAGATGGGGACGAGGACGTCGAGATGGCCGAAGCCGAAGCCAGCACCGAGGCCGACGGCGCAGACGGGGAGGGCAAGGGTAAAGGAAAGGGCAAGCAGAAGAAGACCAAGAAACAACGCCAGCTCGACGCGCAGAACACGCTCTGGATGGGCGACAAGGTGCGTCGCCTCCCTTCTTCCCCCGCTCCCACCCCCGGAAGATCCTCAAACGGCAGCGACCAGGTCGTCGCCGACGTCGTCGAGGCCATCCTCGCCGCAGCGTTCCTTTCGGGCGGCCACGAGGTCGCCCTGCAAGCCGCGCGGCGGCTGCAGATCCCCCTCCCCAACGTCGCGCAGTGGACGGACTTTGCGCGCATCGCGGCGCAGCAACAAGACGCGCAAACGCAGAGCTCGGGCACCGCAGCGTCCGTCTCGTCACTACCGCCGGGCACGGTGGAGGCCGTCCAGGGTCTCCTGGGGTGCACGTTCAACAAGCCGGAGTTGCTCGCGCAGGCTCTGGTGAGCGTCTGTTCCTCCGCTACTGACGAGGCTCTGACTGTACTCTCGGCAGACACATGGCTCAGTCCTCGGCGGCGCTGAAGGCGCGAGCTACGAACGGCTCGAGTTCATCGGGGACGCGATCCTCGACTTCCG